>JAODAG010000018.1:260311-270664 GCA_027574785.1 Orphnurgus asper | reverse complement strand
CTGCACTGTGATTGGTTAATAGGTGACCTGTCATTATACCATTAGCTAACTGTTATTGAGATCCTGCACTGTGATTGCGACGTCCTGGGCGGCCCCGGTGCTGTTTTTAAAAAAACTTGATTATCATGTGTAAAGAGGATAATGTGGTTCCAACTTACGCCAAAGCCGCGAGGTAAACGGAATAAAAACTATATATATATAGACTTATAGAATGGGTTTGAGAAAGAAAGAGAATTGAGAACTTCCCCCGAACCACAACAATCATGTTGAGATAAAAAAAAACCTAGGGCCTAACGCGACAGTTTTAGCCTAATGTTAACTTCACTCACATAATGCTGGACTGTTAGGCTAGGCTTACAAAAAGTTACTACAGCGTATTAATGTGTAAGGGCTGTAATCGGTAAAAGCTTAGGCCTATAAGACGTACGTAAATGAAAGACATGAATGATTTAGAATATTAAACAGAAAGGTACCCCTAAAAATTGATAGGGAACATGATTACAACAGTGATGAATTAGAGTTTATTAGGTCTAGAAAATAAGGCTTCTTCACTTAGTTATGCAGAGTTGAACGTGGTACTCTCTCTCCGTACACGGATTCCAACAGTATGGTATTATAGACCTAACGTTAGGCTGTTAATGTTACACTTACAGTGTTAATTAGTGATAGTTTTTGTTTATTTGTTTATTGTTATTAAGGGTTAAGAAAGCATCATATGCTCATTTAGAAACCCCTGTGCAGGTTGTGATCTGTTACTGTCAGCCATCATTCCTTAACATTACGAGTTGCCTAACCTAATTAACTATTAAACTGAAAATAGGTTACAAAACATCAGGAGTGGATGTTGGTCTTGCTTAGATGAATAGCCCAGACTATGTATGTAAGCCTAGTTATCCCAGCAATAGTAGCCTAACTGTTGTGTTATAGGCTAGTGCTGTTTAGGCCTAGTTATCCTACCATAACTGTTGTGTTATAGGCTAGGGTTGTCTAGGGTTGTATAGGCTAGTGTTGTCTATGGAATTAGATCATGATGTTAGCCATTTTGTTTAACTGCATGGGATGGCCAGCATAACATTAGGCCTACTCATTATACTCTAACAGAAATTGGAAAAGCCATAGAACCTAACCTCCATCATTGACAAATGGCACTTTTTTTTAATCATTTAATCATCTGAAGCTAAGTTACCATAGTCCTTGAAGTTCAGCAGGTCCTAGCAATTTCGGGAACGTTACACCGCTAAGCTCCAAAACTATGCCCAATTGTTTCTGATATGCAAGTAAATCCCAATTATCCGGTACAGAATGTACCGGATACTCTCACGGTCATAAATGTTAATACAATTTACTCGCAAAGTTAACCATAGCTGGGAATGTCTACTACCAGATACATACTGTGACATAGACTTTTTCCAAGGAATGGTTTCATTTGTTGGTACTTGAGACCTACATTGATCTGCTGTCAAAACAAATGTGACGTCATATCCTTTGCTGCATGCTGAGTGACACAGTTTCATTTACAGTGGTAAGATTCGATTCAATAGCAAGTTGCTTCGGTAGACTTGGTAACATTTAAACTGTTAATCTGGGATTCCATTTTTTGTCTACCATAGTTTTCATCTTGTGACTAAGTAAGTAAATCACTTGTTTTGCAACGGTGTTATCCCCTCAATCAGACTGCACTAGCTGCACAATGTCAGTAGCGATCCTTCACTCAGGGTAGCAATAGGAAATATAAACTCGGCACGAGGCATGCAAAACGTTCAAGGAAGACACGCGTAACCGAGAAATCAATCCACGTACAGTAATTAGCATGTGGGATTGTCAGTTATTTTCATTTTCTTGTAATTATTATTTACATGCATATCGTGTTCAAGGACTAATTTACCGAGGCTAGAGTACAGATACAGAGAACCTGGGTTAATATAGTTCACATTGAAAATGCCTCATGCTGGAAGTTTGGAATCTCCTAACATTTGCTACTGTTCATAGCATTCAAATGCAGTTTGCATCAAACTCACACTGGAATGATTAGCTGCATTACTCAACTCTTGGTAGTCCAAGTTTAAGAATACTTAATTGTCATAGTCAATTGTTGTGTGATGTATTGGTAAAGTCATTTTGAAGGAGTACTGTAAAAGAATTCTTAGCTTGTTTCTACCTCTGATATACATTTTAGAAATATATCTCTCTTGGGCTGAATGACACTTAAATGCGAGATAATTCAATACAGGAATTGTTTATTTCATCATAGCTGCAACCACTGTAAACCTAGGCTACAGCCAAAATAAATTAATGGAGAAAAAGTTTCATGCTTTAACTTAATGATGGTATATCATGTGATGGTATATCATGATTTTAGGAAGCTTATACAGCATTTTCCTCAGATAGCAGCTGACATGTTAAATTATGGCAACTTTAAAATGATGCAACTAGCAAATTTTGTTTTTGTTAAATGTTAATGCAGTTCATACTTAAATCCAAATGTCCCTGATGTTCATTTGTGAGGTACCGTAGCTCTCTTGCTAGTTCCCCAAAGCCATCTTCTGGAAATAAACTGTACATGCATGAAAGCAGTACCCCCATGTGTCATGAACTTTAGAAAAGTTCTTACCCGCAAGATGTCGGTCATACCTGCCAATGCTGTAGTACAATATTCAGTCATTAAGTGGACGACTGACTGACTACAGTACACAAGACTTTTAAAAGTCAAGTTAGGTAAACGTTGAAGTACTGATGTGATTGTTTCTCTGTCGAGAATTGTATGGAATCTGTGAGTGAGAGCAACTTATGTGTGCTGCACATGACACTTGGTGGAATCAATCGCATGGCATAAATATGTAAATGGTTATAGCCTAACTTACATTCTTAGCTGTCAACTTGCTCTACTTGTCTCGCAAAGGATGACCACAAAGACGATAGGTTTGAGTACTGGGTAGTATGTCGAGCATCAAATGCGATTATGCGCCAATCAGTTGCATACTTTTACTTAGCCTAATGTAATAGAAGAACTTTATATGATTCACACTTAATATTGGAAATGTTTTGGACTACAGATTTGCATAGATGTTTTTGCAGAGGGTCATAAATGAACTGTCCTTGATTATCTATTTTACATAAGCTCTGTGGGTAAATTTCAAACAAGTAACCTTACTTATGATGTGATTATGGAGAAAATTGCCTTTAATTTTTTCGGAAGATGGTTATAATGAGTCATTCTTAATTTAGTTACATATATCGGTTGTTGCGCCAGCTTTGTTTATTTTTTAAATCAGGCATGCATGGATCCGCTGCTCTGCGATGACATCACATCCGGTCTCTAACGGCAATAGAGACCCGATTATCTGGGCATCATTTCCATGCAGAAACCATTCAATCTTCGCTACATGTTTGATAAAAAAAAAAGAGATAACACAATGCGTTATGTCGGTCGACATTCATTCTCCCAACTAGCAAGATTACTCATGACATCACAGAAACGAAGCTAGAAATTACAATCCAGTCGAATGACCAGACGATGAAGTTTTGATATGACTAGGCTAGGGCCTTAGTAGCCGAGTCTTGTCTTATGCAAAGTAGTCACAGAAGCTATTGAACGTTTATGGTGTGGTAGGATATGATCCATGTTCCACGTTTTCTGTCATTGGCAACTACTAATCGCATACCCTGCTATTAGTTAGGCCTACTGTAAGGTAGGTTCTTAACTTAATAATGTTACATTTACACGGTCTATTGGGAGGAAATTTTTTTTTGGAGAGGATACTGAAATAGTACAATTGCTAAAGGAGTTAGCTCTTCCAGAATGTTTCAAGAATTTTAAAATTGTCGTCAACACGTTCATTAAGCGCGTGTTTACAGTAGCTTGGTAACTACATGTAGGCTACATATCCACTGTACATTTTCAAGGTCTGCAGGGGTTACAGTAGTCTGAACACAAACCGTGCTGCTATGGTATTATATCATGATGACATTTGCGATATATTGTCTTTATACTCATTCAAGTTATCATTCATAGACTGCTAGCAAATTCTCCTAAGCTGGCTTCTGTATGAGACTACCCGGTCGTCTCTACTGGATTAGAGACTGGTCGCTATCGTGGGTATATGGATAACTATAAGAAGCCATCGTGGTGTTTCTTTATAATCCTCGTTGGAAGACCCACTCAGACTGCATGAATTAATAACTTATGAGGATCAAGTTCTTTTCGTAATCTGCTCTGAAAATGACATGTAAACATCCATACTGATTTACGATATAGATTTACAGAGGAAACTGCAGCTACCTCTAGCTTCACGTTTGGCATGCACGCATGAATCTTTCACATGCAAATTTATCTCTATTAATCAAGTTAATCAGGGTAACGTGCAGCCTTTCACTTAGCGGAGCATACAAGTTCTTACTACAGCTCATTCTGCAGAAGTGCCCGATCCTTTGTTTATAAATTAATCTGTCCTAGCATCCTCATGCAGATCTGAGTTGTAGTGATTAAAAGGAATTCTCTTAAGTTGCACCTCTGAGCAGTACAGTGTATAACATGAAGTTTACGAAGGGCCATAGCAACATTATTTTTGCTGGACAGCCTGTGGTTATGCTAATTCACATTGTATTTAAATGAGAGTGATTAAGGTCGAGAAGGAAATATGACTCACAATGTAACCCCCTGCATTATATATTGAAAGCTGAGAGCTTGCTCATGAAACTCTCTGAACGTTAAGATTATATCTTCTATGTGCGTCTTGCACATTCTGCAGAGTGCGTGGTGCATATTAGGTTAATAACTCTTAAACTACCATAATAGTACCAATGGTTTCCTCTTGCGACCTGGTTGTAGCATGCGGTAACGAGACGTCCTTGACTCTCTCACACAGAGCTGGACATGGCGCCATTTTGGGAACATTCCCTTTGGTGGAAAGATAAGGAGTACATCGATCTCCCACCTATCGTAATTCATAAAACAAACAAAGTGCCCAATCCACCGTCACTTGGCTGTTCATGCACGTAGCCTCCAGGGGTTCATAGCTCCGGCTAGCGATGTACGACTAGGGTTCAAATCCAATGGCCACAAGGGTCTTCCGCGTACTTTGTCAAAGGATGTCTTGGCCGCCATGACACATGGGGATCATAGGAGAACTCAAAATTTGGGGGTGGGTAGCGCAGTGTCGAGATCCATGTGAACCGGTCAAGCTGAATGTAGCCTTATGTACAAATGATGCAAACTGGATAACCCCTCCTGTTATAGGTTCTTCGATGAAACGAATGTGCTTGGTATCTGGAAGATACCTGCAACAAATAGATTGTCACACGAGGTGCCACATTTGTTCGCTTGTTTTCAAACTCAACATGCGACGCTTAAAGGGACGTCACATTGAGTTGCTACACTGTATTGATATGCAGTATATATCACCTTTGGGAACCGTTCAAAGCACCTCAGAATAATAAAGTAGAATCCCTAATATTCTGCATGGATATAGTGGTGACTTTACAGTCATAATCCCAAATATCTCTACGGAGCATCTTTCATGCCTCGGCTCTGATTTTTTTTCAGAAATCGAACTTGTAGATGTTGTGCATGTTACTTGTTGGTCTCTATATGTCTATGAGACAGTCTGTCATTCTCCATCATGAAAGCTACTTGTAATTAAGCCTTCTCTCTAGGAGGAGACATTAAGTTGCATTATGGTCTAAGAAAAACGTGAAACCTTCATCCCAGCTGGTTTCTTAGAAACTTGTTGAATTTAATAATCCAGAAATAATCCAGTACTTTGCAGGAAGCACTAAAACACCATTGTGACCAAATTTACCGATGCAGCGGGCTATCATAGAGAGCCCAATTTGAGTATTTTCAAGACATTTATCGCAGCATCGCATGTGGCGTGTGGGTGTCTTAATTGTTGGCGAAATGAGTTACAGTTCATTGGGTATGCCAGATAGAAGAAGATCCTTATAGATTCTTTTAGATCGGTGGGGGTGTCAACTGATCATGGGACTTGAATATGCTCTAAAGCCTTCGTTGACTTGAGGTGAAACTTCAATGGAAGAGAATAAGTTCGAAGCAGATCTGGGTGAACCGGCTAAAGTGTATAAGCTGAAAAACATGAATGTGCAGTGGTGTCTCATGTTGGTACATATACAAGCTTTTAAACGTCTCTGGTCTGACAATTCGGTTTTGTGCATGTATGGTGTTTATTATAGGCCTACCATGCCTACCGTTAAAGCATTAAAGCATCAATTAACTGAAACACACGTGTGCAAACATTTTAAACTACTAGTTCTTTAACTACTAGTTCTTTAAGCCTGCAGGAATTTACGTCTAATTTTACAAATTTCCAAAATTTCCTTTTGATGATTTGAAAAGTGATTATTGCTAATAGAAATGCGCGCCTGTTAAATTTGTTCCAACGTTTCATGCGACAATTCTATAGTGAACCGGTGAAATGAAATGGCAAAAGTCTTTTGAGTTAATCATTTAGATGGAAAGAAATGTATAGACCCTTTAGAAATGCGAGTTTAATTTCAGCTGCCTATGACTTATATCCCTTGTCCTCAAAGGAAGCTTCTGGATTAACAGCTTCTTTTTTTTTAAATGAGGATGCTTCTATTGATATATACTATATCCATTCATATATATTGAAATAATGTCCTATATGATTTGTGTTCCGTGCTTAATTGATTAATTGCTAAATACCCACAAAATTTCTTGGGAAACTGGACAAGTATGAGTCTATCATGTTTGGGTTTATCAAAATTATGTTTGAGTTCTTTCCTTCCTCCAGCCAATTCTGACGTACTGAATAGCCTATATTTCGTAAATAGCGGTGGCATCGCAAGTAACCCTACACTATCTATGCATGTTTCCACCACCATGCCTGTTCAGGGTGGGTGGTCTTAGCGGTTATTGCCTGGCAGTCGCCAGTGCAAAGAATAACCAAGGAAATGTTGGTCATGGCAGTGAGTAGTTTATTATAGTTTAAAGGGAAAATGTTGGTCGCCCAAACTATGCTTAGGCCTACAGTTCTGTATATGTGACAAAGATTATACTCTGATGATGATGATCATTCTGCTGGTATCGAAGCTGCCGAAAGGAAGTATATAGCTTCAATTTAAATGTTAACCGTTTGTGTTTAAGTTCCATAAGAAAAGTGGAAGTGCAATCAGATCAGGAATGGAATGTAATTAACGGCCTTATGCGACGATCAGAATCATTGATATAGCTTAAAAAGTGAAATGAAACGAAAAGGAAGAATTCAATTTGCTAATTAATTTTTGCAGTCCACAGAGTCGGGGAGGATTCTGATATATGGTTATGAAAGTTAGGGTACTGCATGCAACAGTTATTTGACTTTTGTATCACGTCGGGCCCGGGTCCATAACTTCTATTTTTTTCTGATGTCCTCTAATTCGCCTTTCTCTTTCGCTTTTTCGTCCACAGGCCTGCAGTAATACACGCTGGGATTTTTTGAGTCGTCAGTGGCTTCCCTCCAATGGTTGGCATTGCTTTAATGTTATTTGAAAAGTGTGCTGGATTTGTGTCTATGAAGTGCCATAACGACTCCGGCCTGTAATGTCTGAAATATGACTTTGAGGTTCTACAATGGGGAATATCGATTTGTATTGGTGGATACGGAAGTTCACAGATGTGCGGACGTGGTGCGTCAGATGCAATGGCGTCGGCCGAGCTGTTTGTCAGGTGTCGATTTCGTCGCGCTCATATACCTCGTTGTCCTATCCTTCTTCGCCGTCGTCACTCCAAAAGCTGCTGCCGCTGCCCAAGACGCGGTAGCACCCTTAGCGAGCGGCAACACAACCATAGACGCCGTAGAAATGTTTACAGGTACCTCGACTTCATATTCGTTTGTGACAGACATTGTGACTGTGACAGATGTGACCGCGGAACCAAATGGGTGCATGGCCAATATTTCATTGCACAACACGAGCAAAATCTGCGAGCTTCCCGATTGGTCCATTTTGATACCCGATACATTTTGCACGTGGAGGACTGATTTTTTGAAATACTGTGCGTCCAGCGGGCCGGCAAGTTGCATAGCATGCGTGGAAGAGTTCTTGGAGAGGGATGCGAAAGCGAGGTGTTATTTCGCAGACTACAACGCCGTCTTAGCAAGGTACGACTGTAGAAATTTTTCCGAGTGCAGAAACGGTACCGACTGCAGAAACGGTTCCGGCAATGCGTACTCCATGTGGACATGCAACGACTGCAAGGTGAGTCTCAGCACAGCTCCTCTGTGATCGGCACATCACTGGCGATGAACAAATCTAATTTATTACAAAGTGTGAAATTGTTTCATTTTTCTTCATATTTATAATATGGACCATATACTTTCCATTGCAATACAGAACCACCGCTGGTACCAATTGCAAGTATGCTAGCTTGAGTCAATATGTGGATGTCATATTCTTTTATTGCCTTCTTTCCTCTTTAATTCATTAGACTTAGTTTCGGTAATAAGAAGAATCCATGTTTGGCAAGTGTTTTTTATTTAAATTCTACAACCACCGGTCCATTATAAAAAGATGCATATACCAGTTTTTTTTGCGAGTGGAGCATGTCATGCAAGACATGAGGTATACAGAGAATTTAACAGTGTTTTTGCAGCGACTTCCTGCATGCCGTTGGATCCACAAAGAGCAGTCTTTCCGGGGGGCCCAAAACTGTCGGTACCCCTAATCCTTCTCTTCAAATGGTTTTTGATACTCTGTAACAACTCGATCTTTACCACTTGAAATTGGGAACTACAAGGTGCTCACTGCCGTTATTTCTCCAAAGTTACGCTGCTAGGCTGCGTGTAGCTCTACTTAAGTACTGTATGCCTATCAGTCGTCTTGCGAAGCTGCAGACGCATCTGGCAGAATGAAACGCAAATTGTTTCCGTCGTTTCTTCAAACTTCATGGGCTGAATTTTTTCCGACATGTATCTAGTTACATGTGCATGTTATCTGTTACGATTCATCCCACCGCTGGTACTACCGACAGGAAACTGAACAGAAACTCGTGCACTGTTCACTTTCTGATCAATTTCCAGAAGTGCTGGCTCTCGAGTTAACATTTGAACGTTGTGATGCTCTTCATTCCCTCATCAGCACCTACTGTGGGGGTGGGAGGCTATTACTGTGAAACGTGTACAGTATATACCTGGAGTACTACAACATGAGCAGAAAATATCCTGGGGGAGAGGGGGGGGTGGCGGGGGAGAGAGCTATGAACTTTATGCAAAGATTTGTCATAACGTGACTTTCTTTAGATTTCTTAGCATATACTTTAATAATTTATGGTGGTGACGAATGATGTTTTAAGAACAATTAAGAAACGTGCAGCGAGTTGCATGCTTGTAATCGGTCAACGTCTTCGATAAGATCATCTTTCGTCCTCGTGCATCATCACGAGACGACTTCTCACACATTCTCTGTTGATGCCTGATAAGTTATTCACTCCTTGCGTTTAAGTTACCGTATGGGATGTTCCTGCTTTGTTCCCAAGTTTTCGATACGACGGCTTGGAAGGTGCAATCAGAAATATCAAATAATGTTAACGGCGAATAAACGGGTGTTTTTGTCGTTGTTACCTCATTGGTGTACTCACGTGGCTGGCTCTCTGTGAACCAGTGGTTTAAAAGTACCCTCCAAAGTTGACTACAATAAAAAGTAAACTTGTCTTCTTGTATGAAGGTCCATCCTTATCAGTCAATGATACATATAATTGATTCATTGCAAATTCTGAAAGGTGAACCACATAATGCTCTTAGTCTCTTGGTGGGGTGAGCATGTATGTTCCTTGCAAACTGGATCAGAGCAGCCTCTTGGGAACCAAATGGGGGAATGAATATGATATTAAGCCAAATTAATAAGTGGTATAATGCATGTTTTATGATTAAGCATTAAAAGTAGTTCTTCTTGAGAACAAGATGTTTCCATGTTTGAACAATAGCATACCAGTGGAAGAGAAATTGTTCAGTTGAAGCATACTGCCGACCCATGAAACGCTTCTGTAGCTGCATGTAAATGCTTCTGTATAGCTGTCTATAACTGTTCATGTAGCTGTTTGTAAAATGCCTCTATAGCTGTCTGTAAATTAATCTGTAGCTTGTCTGTAACTTATTCAGTAGATGTCCGTAAGCTGTCTACTGTATAACTGTTTTTGTAAACTCTCTGTAAGATGCCTCTGTAGCTGTCTGAAAATGCTTCTGTAAGCTGTCTACAAATGCTTCTGTAAGCTGTCTACAAATGCTTCTGTAAGCTGTCTATAAATGTTTCTGTAGCTATCTGAAAATGCTTCTGTAAGCTGTCTACAAATGCTTCTGTAAGCTGTCTACAAATGCTTCTGTAAGCTGTCTATAAATGTTT
>JAODAG010000018.1:133906-161676 GCA_027574785.1 Orphnurgus asper | reverse complement strand
CCCCCACCCCCCCCCCCCACCCCTTCTGCAGAGCTATCTATTCGTATGTCACCAAAATGAGAAATGATGTTCAAATTTGAAAAGGCAAGGGAAATGTCCCTTTTATTTCCATAATTTTAAGGTTTTCTTTCTTCCAATATTTGTTTTCTACTGGGGGGGGGTTCCCCGTAATGATACTGTATGACGTAGTATACACAACTATACCAGTGCATGGATATCGCATTGATCACACTTTGTTAATTTGGGTTTTGTTTTCAACTCGCTATAGAAACCCATCAATAATTCATTTGATATGATACACTGCAAGGATAACACATCACAGTTGTTTACACGTTAGAGACAAATAATATGATACCGGTACGCTTTGGAGTACCACTGTAGAATACAAGGAAGATCAGGACCAAGACTAAGTACGTTATTTATTAGGCAGTTTTGACCACACTCGCAATTCCTCCCAAGAACCATAACAGTAATAATCGGTTCACATTGTGAAGAAGTGATTTCTCCATGTGACCAGACTGAACATGAATACGACCAATTGATAAAGGGCTACGATTCAAAAGACAAAGAGATTGTAACCGTTTAATCAATGTGGAGTTGCTTTACAAAGATTTTATCAGGAATCAAATACACTGTAAAGTTATGCAAACAGACTGATAATATCTCTACATTCTATCCTTTGCTTTGCTGCTTAAAATCTTTTATCAGTGAACTTCCTGCACTGTGTTAGAAGAATATGCCAGATGCCTAAAAAGGTAATTAGGAAATACTTAGGCTAATGTGGAGAATGCGCTGTAAACGAGAATGCAATCTGGCTGAACGAGCGGAAAAGGTAGCTTTTCATACGATGAAAGTTGCTACAGCGTACAGTATTTTATCATCGACGACCTTCTCCTCGACCGTAACTGACCCGATTGCGGCCACGACTCTTTCCCTATTCCAGAAATCGATTACGACGATCTACCATCGATCGAGCTGGTCTAAAAGGAGGAAAATGTTTGCACTTATGTAGGCCAATGCTCTTCTAATATCCTGGAGCGTGTAGCAGGGGGAAAATCATTTAATTTAAGACACAGACAGAGCCTCCAAGCAATGTTCACTTTGAGGTTTGGTTCAATCTTTCCACTGTTAATTTAAGGTCTAGCTAGCTTCAGAAGTTATCTGTCAGGTTCCTGTAAATGAACTTCTTCCATCCTTTGATTGACCTATAAATAGACCAACTTTACCAGTAGAACCTTGTGGAATCTAAATAATGAACAATACCACCGGGCCCCCGATGCAGTGGGAATAGAAGGACAGTTCATCGGTATAACTATATATATATATAGCGATAAAAAAAATGCAGGCTGGGAGAAAATCTTTCGCAAGGATTTCTGATCCGACGTAGACTACTCCCCCTTCACCCTGGCCCCTCAAACCGGTGCCTGAATGTTAAGTACCAACGTTTCTACATCCGCACATCTTGCCCGGGTTGTTCCATTATCATTTGGGTTCGGTAATGTACAGTATTGTTCACACTGCAACCAAGCATTCCCCAAGGAAAGAAATACTTACAATATAACATTTTGTATACTGTACCAGACAATTGTTAACTGTTTTTTCCCTTTTGAGGGGGCCATACTTCATATATATATATATTTTTTTATATATATATTTTGTATATTTTATATGATTGTTAAATTTTAATGACATTTCACTGGTAGACCGCTGTACTACCAATCACATGCAAATCATCATTTGGTATTCTCAGGCTACTGGACTAGAGTTGAAATTGAACACTATATATTTTATATATTTGAAACATTTTATACATAATTGAATACGTTATAGGCTATATTTATTTCAATACTTGTATCCTTTATTACTGTATATACTTATTATTATATAGCTTATATTTACATATTGCTTTGTACACCAAGGCAACTTGCTATGTTAATCAATTTCAATGTAATTAACTCTGCTAAAAGAGAACTTTCTGCCAGCTGGGACTGCTACTGTACTTAGCTTTCTTTGATCAATTGAAAGATCTCCCTAACCAATGTCAAAGAACCAATTAATCAACTATTCCAATGACACTGACCTACCATTTGGCTGTAATTAGATCACAAGGGGAGTTAATTTGATAGAGGTTGTAGTTTAGGGATTACTACTGTTTGGTGAAGGTCAATTTGTAGTTATCTTTCACACTATACCAAAGATGAAGGATATAAGATACACTGTTATTATGCACATTGAGTTCAGGATGAAAAAGATATTGCATGGGGTCAACATGCTGAAGCAGCTACTGTAGGAAGGGGGTAACTTGTATATATACTGCATGTTAGACCACCTGAAATATAGGACACGTACAGGATTACATAAGCTAGGGATAGGCTAGTAGCTACATATACATACATATGTACATACGCTATATTTGAGGTAGTCTAACATGAAGTACCATACCAGTCAAATATAAGATACACACATGTGTATGCACAAGTTAGAGGGTAGGCTAGTCTCTACATACACCTGTACATAAGTACATTTCACCTTCACTGGAGGTAATTTCAACAAAAAAGGAAGGCTATTGTTCCAAAGTATCTTTACACAAAGATCAAAGATCTAACAAGAGGAGTTGTTACAAAATATTTCATCAAAAGAGCTATAAAATCCAACGAAACCTTGCCTGGAGAATGGTTACCTATAGGGGGATGCATAACACCAGCAAAGAAGAGGGCTAGGGTACATGCGTGACAGTCTACAGAGAAAACAGTTCCGGCTATGGGTACAATAGATGATGTAGCTTTGAACGTTCACAGGTTAAAATATGCGAGAAACAGTTGACAATGTAACTTATACTGTCTAATCAGTTCAATATGGTGTTTTTATTGTAAAGCGTAACTAATACAAAATAATGAGACAAAGACAAATCTCTGCTCATGTACAGCTTTAACATGTTTCATTTACTAATTTTCAAGACACGTGTGAAGTTTAGATTGCCGATATATGTCAGGATGGACTTATTTACCTTATAAACTTTGAGTGCAAATTTGCATAAACCTTTGATCTGTCAGATAGCTTAGATTGTAAGAATTATACGTGTGCTACAGAGTCCATAACGTACTAGATACCGTACATAATTTACATGCATTATATATCACTGCAGAGGGCCCACCCGGCACTGATGGCAAGGCAATAAATAATGGGGCCAATCCTGAACAGGAGATAAGGTCAGCAGGGTGGACTAAAACTGCATATAATTTCCATCCTCTAAGGCATGTGATTCTCTACTCTTGGGATTCTCAGCTCTGGGGGAACACCCTTGAGCCCATCCCATGGGGATGTTAAATAGTGGTCCTAGAATCAGGGCAGTATGTGGAAAATTACAAACCTACCAGGGATATCCTCTGCATACTAATGTTGGTCTATAATTTCAAGGATAGGGTTGCAATGTAAGCTTTAAGTGGTTTCATTAAAGATTAAAAAATTCAAATCACAATCAAAATTAATCAAAAACATCTGTTTACATAATCTATTCTAGCATTTTATTAGATCTTTCTCTAGTGAGATGGAACTTCTTCCCATATTCATGCCATTCGACATGGGCACGGTTCTTCAATGTTTGTGGCGGTATAGTGTACCGATATTTTCACTTCCATTTAATTGATCTTCCATGTAGACACCGTCACCCAGCGTGCATTCCTAGCCTATAGCGTCTCTCATGTTATTCAACGGATGGTATCGCCATCGCATTCTGCTCGTGCGACTTTGCCAGGCATCGGCTAAATATAAAAAGCAGTCTGCCTGTCTCAGACGGGTCGGACTGACGCACACACAGGATGTTATCAGCAGGAGTCAGAAGGACTTATGTGACCAGATTAATTACATCAAATAAGACTTTTGTCTTTGGGATGTCGAGAGATAATGAGATTGCCCGCAGCGTTTGCACATCAGTTTAGTTACATTAAAGGCTTGTAAGAATTAGCCACGTACTAGGCTCGTAGAGAATACCGTCCGTGATGATAACAAAAGCGTTTATTTGTGCGATGTGTAGGGATAGCGGCTAAAAAACAAACCATCTGCCATATCGATTTATAATTGAAAATATAACCAGTCAAATTAACTCGTAGCTTTGTACATAAAACTCCCCCAAAATAATTCGTGTTTAGTTCTTTTGAGCGACGTACTCCAGAAAAGTTACTGGTTTGGCGTTTACAAGCTTACATACTTGATACTTGCTATCTGTTCGTACTCATCTACCAAGGTACCGTCCCATACTAAGGAAACTTTTGCCAATTTCTGCCCTATACATGTAGGACATCACATCCTGATAATGCCACTCTCATAACTGCTACTAGTTCAAAGAGTTTGTGTAGTGCATGTATATAGTACATAATCTGTAGTCTGTTTAGTGCCTGTTAATTCCTGGAATTCCCACCTTCCAGATTATTGGATTATTACATATACCTATTACTGTTGTATTATCAAGTCTCCTACTCGCTCAGGCGGGGACTGGAGGGTGAAGGACCCACTCTGTCAGTCATCCGCATTAGTGGGCAGGGACAGCCCTGGTTATAAGGTACATTACTTGCGAACATTTCCGAACATCTCATTATAAACCTTGTAGCCCTAAGTTTACAAATTATCAATGACGTCTGACCTTCGCTGCAGCCTCTGAATCCCTACAGAGCTCAATGAGCTCACATAGTGTAGGATTTTAACCCTGTGATTCTCCTCTATCAATAGTAGATGTCACAAACCAGCGTGTAGAATTTCGATCGCAGCAATGAAAAGAAAGGATTTGTCACGTCTTTTCAACAGTCCAAACTAATCTGCCACATTGGTGACAATAACAAAAAAAAACAATGCTCTTCTGAAGATTTTCAAACCTGTTATAGGGTACACGTGGGAATCTCATGTGATACCTCTAGAGGCCGAAACTAATTTGTCTCTGCATGTTTTTTTCGTCATGTCACTGAGCCTTCACTCTTAAATGGCAGAGAGACGCTTTCTTCTCCAAGGACTAACCAATCCATAATTCTTTAATGCTACATATGGCATGGCAGACAATTTTATTATCGTAAGCAATGTCAACATTGGTTTAAATTTTTTAAGTTTCATTTCCAGTTATGTCTTTCTTTCTTTTTTATCGTTCCCATCTTCCAAATTACGACTTGCCGTTGTTATATCCCAAATTTACATTTCAAGACAGCCCAACATCAACATCGTCAGTTTTCATTCCATGCATCCGGTTCACAACCAACTCGGTTGAAACAACAGGGGTAATAATGCCGCTTCTATATTATTAACCCAGCAGAGACATTATTGCCTTGTCGGTCTGTCTGTGGCTTCTTAATCTGAAAGAAAGATCTGCCAGATGCAGATGGGGGTGTATCCACATCCGACTAGCCCTGGGCATGGATATAGTTCAGGTAATTTGAGGGTCTAGTTACACTGCCACTATTGTCAGGAAACACCCAAGACCACAAGGAAAATGAAGGATATTCATGCTGGGGGACATATCCCCCTCTGGTGAGAAGTTCGTTGATGAAACAGAATGACCTACTATATAGCTAGAAGCATGAAAAATAAGTTGGATCTCAAGAATGGAGTGTTTTAATAAATAAAAAAAAAGGAAATAAATGTTTGTTAGAAATGACTTGGCTTGAAATAACCAGATACTCCAAGGGTATTACTTATCTTTGTGCTCTTCATTTGCACACAGAGAAACAGAACAAAACCATTGACCCACATAAAATAGGTGAAACGAAAGTTTAAATGTTTTGCTTTACTTTTTGTTAATACTTCCAGGCCCACCCACCCAACCAACCCCTTGACTCTCAACCCAAAACCTACCACCCTACCCTAGCCATTCTATCAAACACTAACATTACACATACTTCTTACATTGTGTTTAACTCGATGAATTTAAATACACTGCAGTGATTTTCCATTGTTTTTATTTTTATTCCTCTATTGTAATGGGCAATTAGTTTACATTTGCAATAAATTTGCCACACAAGTGTTTTGTCAGGTGATACTGTTGAGGATATTTGTGAATCTTGTAGCCATGCTGTAAACCTCCGGCAGAGAGGAGCGTGTTACGCTCAGTTCTTACGTTAATGTTACTTAAGAAGGTATGCATCATGAGAGTGCAGTCTTGGCCCATATACAGAGACTACTGTGGTGGTTAGGCCAAATGAGAGAAATGCATTACGACAGACTACATCTGCTGGACTATCTTAACTTAATGTTACTTAATGGTAACGTCTCTCAATTTTGACATGGATGACTTTCATCATCCAGAACGCCAGCAGGAAAAAACACCAGCCGGAGAAAAAAAAACATGAAGTGATTGTCTACTTACAAGATGCATTAGAGTTTTCATCTGGCCAATCTCTGGTGGTAAGGACACTAATTTGTTATTGCTGACTATTAAAACTTCAAGAAATAAATTACACACATGGACTGGTAATGTTGATAGTTGATTTCGACTGTTGAAGAAACAGGAAATAAATCATAGATTGAAATCACCAAGAAATATAAATAAAAAATATACTTTCCCATCTCTTTACTATATTGCTTCCATCTCGTAGGCTGGTCCAGGAGGAAACAAAGCTCTGAGACGACCATAAAGAATATGTACAAAATAAAAAGATATAATGAACCCGTCTATCCAGGCAGGCACCTAGATATTTGATTCTTTGGAAGAGGTGATGATTTGTTCCAGTTTATGAGCCATCCTAGGGACTCGCCTAAGATGTAAGTCATGTAGTAAGAGATGGGGAAAATAGAGCACCGTAATACCTATGAAGGCGGCTAAGAAGATCAATTCCTTCTATGAGGAAGCGTCGGATACGGCTGAAAATATATATATAAAGGATTCCTGGAAAACAAAGATGACCAGCACATCACGGAAGAAATTGTGACATTGGTCAAAGACAAATATTACAATATTTTCAAGTATATAAATCAATGAACCTCAAATCAAGAAAATCAGGCACAGCCAACCATCTAAAATGATATCATTCAATAATCTTGTAGAACTCTAATTCAATGAACCTCCTCAGATCAAGAAATCAGGCACATTCAACCCTCTAATATGATATCATTCAACAATCTTGTAGAACTCTCATTCAATTCTTTGAACCTCAGATCAAGAAAATCAGGCATAGCCAACCCTCTAAAATTATATCATTCAAACAATCATGTAGAACTCTCATTCAATGAACCTCAGATCAAGAAAATCAGACACAGCCAACCCTCTAAAACGATATCGTGCAAACAATCGTGTAGAACTCTAATTCAATGAACCTCATCAGATCAAGAAATCAGGCACATTCAACCCTCTAAAATGATATCATTCAACAATCTTGTAGAACTCTCATTCAATGAACCTCCTCAGATCAAGAAAATCAGGCACATTCAACCCTCTAAAATGATATCATTCAAGCAAATCTTAAGACAACTCTACAATGCCAGGTGGTCTTCCAGATTAAAAATGAGATATTTATACATCTGTACACATACCTTAGATTAAGATAAGTTAAAGCTGAGAGGTTGACTATTTCGTGAGGTATGGCTCTGATGAAATTACTGTAACAGCTCAACCTCTGCATGGAAAAGTAACTGCACAGATCTAAGGGAAGTTCACTCAGTTTATTTTTGGACAAATCTGTAAAAGAAAGGAGAAAAATAAAATGGATGATGATTCACAGGGTTTTGAAGTTTTGGAAAATTCCGCAAAATTTCATGATTTGGGTATCTTATGAGTGACATACTAACCTTCTACATTACCAAACATTGTTGTTTAAGGCAAGGTATTTTACTACAGCAAAAAAAAATCATCGCTACTAATTTCCCTAACGATGAGGATACACTGTCAGATTGTAGACAGAAATTTTGGGATGATTAACTTTCTATTTCATGTATTTTCAGGCTTCTTGCCCTCGGTGTTTAACGAGATGTTGGTTAGGCCTCCTACCCTATTGTTGTTACTTCTGTGGCACATCTTCGTATGCCTAATTCCTATGCTTTTTTTTTAGGCTACATTCAGGGAGTTGGGGGGTCTACAACCTTCATTTGTGTTGTTTTAAAAATAGAGATTTGGGTCAATAGCCAAGAGGCACAGCTGGTGTCAGTCTAGATGGGCAGCGCAACTTCAAAACATGTGATCATCCTATAACAGCTGTTGGCTAGACCTGCCTGGTATTGTTAGATGCTTCACATGTCAATAAAAGTTGGCAAAGGGCTCCCAGTGCTTCCCAACAATTACATATTTATTTGCAGTTCCAAGTCATCCAGTTGGAAAAGCCAGCTCTTCAGCCAAGTTTGTAACTCCATCCAATTTGAGCTTTCACTACATAGCAAAGAGAGCATCAGCAGTACAATAATCTCATTCTACAGACTACTACTACCGCAGCTATGTCAATAAAACTACAGATGATACTACCTAAATGTATTCCATTATCTCCATTAATAATATACTGAGAATACATTACTTATGGTAAGGTACTCAATCCACAAGGGGTGCCAGTCATGGGAGTAGGTCAGAGGTTAGATTTGAAGAGATGGATGGCACTAGAGGGCCTGTAAATTTTCTTGAAGGTGGTCTCCAATTCTTTATTAACATGGTGCAGCTGTATATATACCTATATGGTTTTCAAACTGTATGTACCTAATTGCATGCACAAGATCTTTAAGATTCCATGCACATGATTCCACTCAAGAATGGATGGTTACGGTTTATAAATTCCAATTCGACCGCATATATTCCAATTTGAATAACTTTTAATCACTAATGCACTGAAAGTAGGTGACACGCGGATGTGCACGTTAACACTGACTGTACCATCCTGTATTATTTCTGTTTACATTTTGAATATTTGAACAAAGAACAGTGTTTACTCTAGTTGCAATTTACATCCTAGCATAATCTATTCTGTACAAATAAAATGCCCCAATACACAAACTGTAACACAGTGAACAAATTTTCATGGAGGGTAACATATTTCGGCAAGAATTCACCATACTTTGGCACCACAGGCTGCACCGCAAGCATGTAGCGTGCAGTACGGGGTCCAGGCGGCCGAATTCAGCGGCTTCTTCAATGTACCTACAACGACAAAGCTTCACAACCTTTTTACGAATCTGAAGGTTTGGCTTTAATAACTATAACGGTTCTCATTTCATAACTCTTTAATACAGTACTTGAACAACAGTAATGCCAAGACAGCCTGCTGCATTCTTTGTTTTACTACTTTGTACAGAAACTTATACTATGCAAATTAGGAAGCCTCCTGTTTCCCCTTTTTCAAGACTGCATGAAATTTAATAAAAAAATATATATTGTTATCTATAACCATTAACCACACAGTATTGTCTAAATGTAAGAACTGATGTAGAACAGCCCCCTAACAAATCATTACATCTGTAAAAGTATTCCTTGCCCAGTAATGATCTCCAACCTCACAGGCCAAGTCAGAAGAATGGAATTTCTCAAGAACCAATTAACAGCATCCAAGACAGAGCTTTTTGAAAGTCCACACATGTGCAGAATCACTCTCCACATAGTTTGCAGCTTTAGGGGGTTGAATGAAAAGGAAATTAAACTCCTTATAAACCTCCAAAACACTCCTACCACGAATGACACATTACAGATTAAGATTGAATGTTTTCTATGTCAACAAAACACTCATTTCCCCCCCCCCCTCAAAAAAAATCCAACGTTAAAGACATTATTAACTGCAACAGTATAAGGCCGGGTGAAGACCATCCACCGACAAAGAGTGCCGTACAATCAAAGTACAATGCTGTGCTCGTAGATTCGTTAACCATATTCTGGATTCGCTCTCATTTTCGTTCCAGACAGATTTGTCTCGCGACTCCGGCTCACGGAGGGGCTCTGCATTGCTGCTACCCCCGATGTGCTGCTACCTGCGCTGCTACCCTTTCAAAGCTAGATTTATTTATTTTAAAAAGTGTAATAAAAGCTTTGCACTACCTATTTCAGGTGTTTAAATACCCCCACAAATTATGTCTACAATCTGAGAAAAAAAATCTACAGAAATAATTTTCAAGAAAATAAACAGTTTTGACATTTTAAGTGGTGACCAATAATTGTGTTAGCATGGGCGTAAAGCGTCTGACGGTAGTAGCCAATTAAAGAACTGCTTTCTTAAAAAGAATACAAATAGTCAATAACCTCTCTGTTCAAGAAATGCGAGGCAGAAACCGGGGTAGTGTAAGTTCAGGGAAAGACATAAGTAGTAGTAGAATACTTGAAACGATATCGCCCGCAACCGAGATATTTTACTTCAAAGGTCAACTTAACTCACCCGTTGCCAATCTCAATTTGCTTTAATCAAATTCGATAAGCTTTCCAAAAATTTCCAGTGAATGCCTGTTACTTCAAAAATATTACTTTAATAATGAAAACAAAATATTAAAGAAAGAAACCCATCTTTCTTCACACTGCTTTGTAAAAAACTTTCCAAAACGTTAGGTTTTTGAAAGAGTTTTACAATGTAATTATTTATTACCTTAATTGATTCCCCAGCAGTAGTCAGAGAGTATAAGAAGCATCAGAGATTATTTGAAGAAGATAAATTGGTATAAAGATGACAGACTGAAGGAAAACTTGTCATTTACTGCATACTGCTTTAATAATGAATTCCAATTCCAGTTAACTTCCGTTAGGGAGAATATGTAAACAACCCCTCCAGGCTAAACAACTTCATCAGCTGTAGACCTGACTTTCTCCAGTATGAAAGATGAGTCAGTAATATAGACGACTAATAGATGACATCATCATCCATCTACAGTAGATAGATCATTCACATAAAGAAAGATTACAGGACAAAAATCAGATGACAAAGACAAAGACACTATGCTTAAAGCAGGGACAGCTGTTGGGCCACTTGTATTTGGCACAAAAACTAAAGTTGTTTATTAAATGAGCTCAAGTCAGATTTAAGAAATTTTTAACCAAGAAAGTAATCATCGATCTGAAACATTTAACAGTCAAACTGTTGCGAGAATTTACAATATCTTTGGGACCTGGGTAACCAAGATAGTCAGTTTTGTAAGGCATGAAGGATTTCTCAAGCATAATTGCTGGTCTACACTTTGATGGAGTAAAAACAATATTAAACAATCGGAAATTAAAGTAACATTATAAAACATGGAATGCAACAAAGTGAGGTGCGACTAAGGTGTAATTTTTATTTGAAGAGCATTTACAACTGTCAGCGGTTAATATTATAATCTGTAAAACTGCGACAAAACGCATACCAATGAAACATTTTACCCTGTACACACAGTTTGCCTTTCAAGCAAATCGCTAGAAATCAAGCCGCTCCGATGATAGCAAATAAATGATCTAGACGTACACAGTAGTACATTATTTTACGGAGACGCAGCAACATTGTTTCAGGCTGTACGATCGGCTGTACATAAATTTAACAACCGATGGCTGCATGCGTCTTCCGTACATAGTTTTTGCTGACATCATTTGCTGCCATGGCATATCTGCTCATCGTAGAGCTGAAACAGTGGGGGTAAACAGTGGAGTGTCAAGTCGTCTCTCTGTGACTGCTCTTGCCAGATTGCGGGTACAAACCTTTGATACCAACATCGTAGGTTGGTGGTTTAAGGGCTTAAACCAGACTTGATGTTATAATTTTTTAAGTTTATAGTATAATAAGAGCTTGGAAGTCCCTCTTAGGCTGATAATTACAAACCCTGTCCGTGATGTTCATCTGCGCATCTGCGTCAAACACGGAATCAATGAAGTGTTACGGATTGTTCCACGATGAATTACAGCTTACTTCTTGATTTGGAATAAAACAGCATCAGCACTTAGCAATGATTTGCCAATTATAAAATTTTGGGGGGGCGGTTATTTAGTGTGGGTGCACCGTAAACATAGAAAATGTGTTTTTTTTTCCATAAATGACACAGTTTTAGCTAGTTAACTTAAAAGCACACGTTCAGATCTAGTCATCACTTTTGGTATAATTGTACTGTATTTTTCTTATATTTCGACATGCATTATGTTCCTTTAAACCCAACAATGATTTCTTAATAACCTTTAAAACATTTCTTTTACTCCAAGTAAGATCAATCATAAAACAGAACAATGCACTGATGAACTGACAGTCTTAAAAAAAGTGCTGCAATAACGTCATCTATATCTCTCATCGACATAGAAATGTAAAACAGCACATGGGTGGTATACCGTTTAAAAATTGGCCAACATTGCAACATTAACCATTACTAGCATTTTCAGTTTCAGCGACGATTATCCTTCATGGGGGAACACTTTTGTTGCCACATGTCTAATCACGCCCAATGGCATCTGCAGAAAAATAGTGACAGCGGGAAGGGATATGACAATTGTCAAACTTTCGATGGTTGCAGCTCCGGCAACTTTTTCCAGAGTGAGTTTGGAGTAAATAGTTGTTTCTCTAACTATTTTTAATTTGCCATGTGGAGAGTTCCCCCCCTTCCTCCACCCCCACGGACGACCTTGGCCACGTAACGAGTCACATACAGTTAAATGACTTGGAGCAGGCTATCGTGCTGTGACTGACTGTGCCGGACCAAACTGTGTGTTCGCGTGGGATTTACTAGCGCGAAAAAGTCCGCAAGATTCCTTCCCGGAGCGATGGCCAACCGCGTCGCAAGAAACTGCGCGTCTGCGTACAGCAACAACTCTTATGCTTCTAATGATGGTGACTGACTGACTGACTGTAGGCCAACGTCATTACGGGAACATCGGCCAACGGATTGGCTAGAGAAAACCCACGATGTATCCATCTCTAACTGTCCAATGTTGGTTTACGTTTCCTCCTTTTCCTATATTCTCTAAAAGGTTAATAAAATAACTGGAAGGGGGTGGCGAATAGAACCGCTTCACCTTTATGACTTTGCTGACCACCACACCTGTTCGGTAGGCTTGGGCACCTCACAACCTCCCACCTCCACACCAGTAATGCAGCGTAAATCACTTAGACTGTGTTCGCATTGGAAACGTGTGGGAGATTCGATCCAGTAGGGGAAATAAATTTTGTACGTAACCACCTGTACTCTTGTACTCATGAACCAAAACCCATGTTATCACATTTAAGGACACCTTGTTGAGCTATAAGCCTAAGCCCTCTTAGCCTTGTATTCCCAACGTGAACAATATCACAAAATATCATACAGTATCTCATGTGCTCACAAAATTCAAGCCTCATCCCACTTCAAGCCAAACTTTGTAAAACAGTCACTATTGTATCAATCAGGTAGAGATATACTGTACACCAAATTATCGAATCTTTGCATATTAAACCTGTTACTATATATGGATTTGATTAATTTATCTATGTTTCCACGGCACAAGCATCACATTAGTGGACGCCAATGTTCTGTGCTGTGGTCGAGACTACGTTGTCCGGGACCTGGAGGTCCCGGACCCCTCCATATGAACTCTTACACGGCGTAAAACTGTGCCTTAAAGCTACGAAAACTTGTGAACACCGTATGTGTAACTCTTGAGGTATGGGTCGTCAATTACAGCTAACTACAGCCGGTGGTCAATTGATATATTGACACGTCAAATAAAACCAAGGACAGATAAAATCTGGTAAATTTGCTTAGGAAGGAAGTGGACATCATCGCGATTTGGTTCCCACAAACAAAGTCAGACTTTTGAACCGGGACTATTAAAACTACATTGGAAAACTAATGCTAATGGTGTAATGGATATATCTCAATGCTAGCTGTTACTTACCCCACAATCTGCTATATGTGTATATGTACATTATCAATACATACGTATTGATAATTTGATCAATAAAGATTTTAGTACATAATACACAAACTCTCTTCATGCAAGAGGCCCCAAAGCTACAGAGTCTACCATGAAACTTTATTGTCCATCCATGGATATCCATCTATGGATAAGGCGTCTTTCCAAATTTGGTTGTCCGAAAGATTTTTTTCGCGAGTGAGAGGTAACTTTCACAGTGGAACGTATTTCGTTTGTACAATAACACTATAGGATTGCACCTAAATGACTTGCGGGGAAAGATTGCTGCAAATTTCCACACTGTAGCAATATACAGATGGAAGTTTTAAAATGGAGGCCAACTGCGCGAGAGATGAATTGGATTTATAGCTTTTATGGTGGGTATCATGAGAAGGTGCAAGCAATTACTGTAGGCAAACAAAAGGTTCATAATATCAAGCTATTATTTTAGGAAGGGCTGAGTCATTTGGTTTCAAGGTAAAGCACAATGCTTACTATTATAGCAGGGTCCAGGCACCATGCAACAGAACGTTGAATTTGTTGATAACTTCGTACAGTACTATACTGCAATTTCTTTCATGCATTTTCTTGTAAGACCACTTCAAATATAGTATATGTGTATATGTAGATACTAGCCTATCCCCTAGAATACATGTACTGAAGTATATGTATATGAAGTAGTGTATGTATATGTCTATGTAGATACTAGCCTTTCCCCTAGTGTGTACTTCATGTGAGACTACCTCAAATACTATAGTGTATGAACAGGTTGTACAGTGTATAGTTACTATATCCCCTAATCAATACATACTGATATAGTATCCTACATTTGAGGTGGGCTTGGATGAAGCACGCACCATTTTCTAGTTGTAACACTCAGAACGGGTAAAAAGGACCGACCTCCTTAAAAAGAAAAAAAAAAAAACAGCAGACTCCAGAGTCTGGACATCTCAACTACAGTAGCAGATCTGCAGTTTGAAATGGACCAATAGTTGTGCGACACACGGAGCGAGGTCTGTAATTGAAGGCAATACTCATGCGGAGAGCGGGTAGGCGAAGTGCCCCGTAAATACACATCCTACAGCTAGCACACAAACTATCTATAGGAACTATTAACTGTTGCCTTCTCTGGCCAGAATTTCAAGTACCGCGTGTGTGAAGCCCGAAGGTGGTTGGCTCAGCGCAAGTTTCCAGCAGTGTCAAATCGGTCCCGATTCCCCAAAACTTCTGATCCGGGGCTATTACTTTCTACACTCACCCCTCTCCCAATAAAGCGTACACCTACCAGCGTAGCTCCCGCCAGCCTCAGAAGGGTGGTTACCTACAAAGCCTTCTACAACATCACATCCGGGTGACGATACTCCCTCTAGTGTAGACATAGCAAAATGATTGTTAATAAGTTAAAGTGCCATAAAACAGTTACTTCTCAACAGTGTTCAGTTTCATTCTGCCACGTTAATGATTAACGTATATTACATCGAATTAAAACAATAAAATGTAGCACTTTTGAACCTTGTACACAGACGACCAAGCTAGGTAAACATTACTGGCTCAAAACATTCAGTGCGTAAAAGTAGATGCACTGCAAACTCATTACACGTTTCGCTCATGAATGGTTTAAATTTAGCTGCCATCATCAAATACTGTATACTCTCGTGAGTTCACATGTACGTTTCTTTAAATGTACTGTAATGTACTACCGGCAGTTATGGCTTGGACAACGAAAACATCTCGTTGTTCTGAAGAGGTCTGTAAGCCGGTAACACCACGCCACGAAAGAAGTACTACCGTACATTTTATAAAGTTTAAGTAATCGCATTGTGTTTTGCAAATCCCGTAGGCCTACTTGAGTGCCAGGGTATGTTAATAGCCATGTTGTGAGAGTGAGTTTAATGTTTATCTTTGGCAATCTCCCACACGAGATTTAATTTGTGCACTACAGTACATAGATCAAAACATATCAAGTACTTTTAGGAGCAAATTAACTCTGTATTTAGACATTATGGAAGATGACTGATCTCAAGACTCAAGTAACTTCACCGTTACGCATCAATAATAAAACATCCTAAACGACTCCCTACACCTATGTATGAAACAAGTTCATCAATCGCATAAACACGAATGTCAACAATTAATAATCGTCCGATTCCTCTTTTTAACCCTCAAAAATCTAACAAATATATATGTGTTCAAAATTCACAGCGTCAATAGTAGCATTCGTACGTAGCGGTACATGCAGTGCCCTCCACACAAGATTTCGGTAGACAGCTTGCCTGAGTTTAGTGCGGGCCCTCGAAACTGTGGGAGCCTTGAAAATGCGCTGCCGACCCAATCGATACCAATAACCAATATCTATTCCATATGTATGGTCAAAGATGCTGTACCACATTGCCATTCTCCACCACCACACCCCACACCGGTTACTGCCAAGAAGAGAACATTCACACACCATATAGTTCCCACAGACATGAGTACGGTAGGAGGCTTCTTCTCAAATATACAGTTACTACCCATATAAATTTGAAGGTCTTCATAATATTAAACATGATAAAATCACCTGCAAATCCCACTTGGTCTTGGACTACACATTACGTGGCACTACACTAACCCCAATGATCTTCCATGTCTTAATACTAGTCCGATTGAAATAGGGCTTCAAACTCAATTCAATGCTTTAAGTATTGCAAGAATATCGGACCCACAGTTGCTGAGATCTTGACAATTATGGAATTTTACCTCTAGTACACCCGCCCGCTCGTTACATCCATGCATGCTAGCTGCACCGAAACATCAGGGATCATCTACTGACCGTGACGTGTACCAAGTTCGATAGGCAATCCAACGTGCCACGCTTGAGTTATCGTGGTCTACAATCCAAAGCATCGCACATACTGTACACACGCGCGCGCGCATACATGCATATAGCACATGCACGCTGACTTGGGACCGCACATGGGAGTTCCAGAGCCTTCGGCATCGGTGACCGACGAAAACCTGCACGCTCAATTGAATGCTTCCTCAAAGGTGGGGGATCTTGACATCGGCTGTTGTCAGGGAAATCACCGATTAGAATTGAGAGGGTTGCATTCTTTTAACTTTAGTAGGGAACTTTGTCAGGATCCAGAATACCCACTTTAAGTACTATAGTAGCAATAACGTCTGTTATTGGGTTAGTGTTGTCATTGCTTGACGAGTATATATGTTAAACGAACACAAAAGTTACCCTATTCTGCACTATTTAACGAAAATAGTTAAATGGGTAAGTTTTAATCATGTCCAAAAAAGTATGCAACTTCATGCACATGCACATGACAGCTGAGCCAATCACATTATTGCAGATTAAGTTTGTCCCATCAACTGCACCACCCCAAATATTGCACCTTTCTCCTGAAGAAATATTTTTTCTCCCCTCCTCCATCTCCTCCATAATAAATTCCCTTCCACAAATAAATTCAGCTTATGCTGAGCAGTTGTTAGGCCTATTTTCTCAAGCACTGAATAGGATTAGCTGTGCTCTCTATGGGAATGTTATTTTGTACCCCTGAAGGATAATCCCTGGACAAGTATCCCTTAATTGTAATCTCATATCACCTTTGGTAAGAGCCACTTAGCAAATATAGTCCATTATGTCAGTTTAAGCTTTTGGTTTCACTGTAACAATCTTTTATGCCATTCCAATTAATGTAAACCTAAGGGATAGACAGTTCCAAGGTAACAGTGTCATCACTTTGGTTATGAATACCTGAGATATTTGCAGCCAATATTTATAAACCAGACAGTACTAGGAGACTGCACCAGAAGAATTAGCTGCTTCAGTCAGAATTCATTAATTTAAGGGAGAATTTTACAGGTTGTTGGCAGGGCACGTGCAAAGCTCAAAACCTGCAAATCTGTGTTGTATTGTACCACTGAAAGTGGCCTTGTTTTGGGGTTTTTTTGGGGGGGAGGGGGGACTATATGATAGTGAACAAGTGTTTGTATCTGCTTTATTTAATTGTTTTATTTAAAAGTTTCACCTTTGTAAATACACTGTATAGTTTTAACTTATTGGATGCGTCCTGAACCATCTTTCATGTTTCGAGTCTCACCAGCCCAGTCAGACTACAACATCTTTGGCCGAGATTCCCCACCCTGCCGGCCTGGACGCTACGACTGGGGGAATATTGTTGCGAGATATAACGATGACAACAGTGACACAACACAACCACTGAAATTTTGGTTTTGAGCTACCTGTAAATCCTTGACGGCATGTGTGGTGCCATAAAGCTATACTCTCTCTTCACACACGGCCACCAACGTACAAACGTCGATCAAATGTATACACACGCGACTCTCAATTGGATCAACTTCGGTGGACCCAGTGATTAGGAAATACTTTAGGGATAATGTCTCAATTTAGCAGGAAGGCCCTAAAGACAACTTGCAATAGCTCCACGCTTCATGACCAATTCTTCAACTATTGTCGCAAACATGTTCATGCTTACCGCCCTCTAAGTTATTATTACGTTCTTGTTGTATGCCGCCCTCGGCAAGAGTCATTGCCCAATTCAAATGACCATTACAATAATACCCCCCTCCCCAGGCCATCTCCACGGTCATAAACAAAAGGTGCCAATTTCAAATCATCAACAATACAGGAGAAGAGACAGGAGAAGTGGATATCTGGCTGTATAAACATAACTGTCCAGGTTTATCAACAACCTAAATGAATATTTTCCCTTTTCCTCAGGTATTCCAGGCACTCGCTTGCAAGCGGAACTGTCAAAAGCAGAGGCCTCCAGTTATTTTGCCTTCCTGAAAGGGCCAGCATTGGATAAGGCAAATCTCTCGTATATTCCACCACTGTTGATTCAGCGGAGGAATGGGACTTTGGAGCAACAAATAGATGATATTCCCATAACAAATCAAACAGATTTCTCCTGCCAGTTTACTCTCGTACCATAGAGGAAGTTGCGATATAAACCAGAACTACTGTATGGTAGGTATACTGGCAGGCTAAATCGAAAATCACCTAAACGCTGCAAAGTTTTCTTTTCTAACAGCAGTAGTCTCCAGATATAAAAAAAAGTCTTGCACCTCCAATACGATTGTTAAAGTTTGATTCATACCCACTTTATCCCCCAAACAGACCATGCATCTACTGCTTCTAAATCTTCATGGCGAGAGAAAGTACAGCTGGTCATCAAGAAGGGATGTCCTAAAGTAGCCCTGGGAGTAGGGCTTTCAGAGGAGGATAGCATCCTATGAGGAGACTTATTGCAAGTCTGGAGATGTTTATTTTAGCTGATGTATGTCAAGCCGAGTACATCTGATAAGATGATGATTAATTAAGCCTCAGTAATAGCAAATTGGACAAATTGAACATTTACACTACATAGCAATGTACCGCGCTGCTCTCCCTGAAATTTTAGCTCTCCGATGAGCAGATATTCCATGGTGGCGATGACGTCATCGTCCGGACTACGGAAGACACCTGCTGTCAATCGGACAAGCCCGATTGTACATCGCTGGCCCAAGCTATGAAGCAACGGAGGCTACGTGGATGAACATCTACTCATCTGAGAGCTGACACATCTGAGTAAGCATCGCAGTGTCAAGCTACATGTGCCGAGTGTCAAGACTTCTCCATTACTGCTCTCCTTCATAGTTTAAGGGTTAATATCTTGTTCCAAACTCCAGATGCCAATGTTGAATGAAATAAGATCATCCTGGCAAAAACCACCTTTGGTACTCTTAAGAAAACAACCAGAGAATGAGTATGCCAGTGTTATAACCACAATAACCCCAGAAGGTTTAATAATAATTTATTCATTCATTAAACTTGTCCTTGAAATGCGGTTCGACCAGGAGTGTCTGTTTAATCATTCACTGTGCTCTATGCTCTCTGAAAATCGTACAAACATCTTCACATAATTAGTTAAAACGACAAAGGCTTTCACAACCGATCTGTAAAATATGGATCGAGCTATATACAATTTAGTACTCGAAATTGCTATCCCGCACGATCTGAACCCCTACAATTTACCACCCAAAATGCACATAGATCACACACATAGCAGGATGGTGAATTAATTAACACACCCACCTAATTACAGTACCAGTACCACAAATTATCCACTACCTTCTCCTACCAATATCCCATTTATTGTTAATTGTTGCTAGGCAACTCCCTGTGTGAACTGTAAAGCCAGCTGGGATTTGTGTCAAATTGTCCAAGGTCATCAGAGCAAATCTGGAATACCTGAGAGGATCATATTTATAAAATCACTTCAGAAAAAAAATTGTACTTTCAGGGCGAAGTGGACATGTAGACTTTAGCATCTCATAGACATTAATATTTCTTAATATGCTGTTCATTTATTTGTCAGCAAATACCTAAGTTCATCATGCTGCACTCTTTTCAAATGGGTTGCTTATATTATATATTGATTTTGTCTCTATATAGCTTCTCCGGGGTCAGAGGTCATATCTAAAAGTTGTCTGAATTTATGGTCACTACACCAGATTGTTTCATGCATATGTAATTGTTCCATGGGGTAAGTAGAGTGTTGTAAATAAACCCCTCATGTCATAAGGGTTGTTTAGTTTATTTCTCTACTTGAATTAATGTTAACCTTGTGTACTGTAAAAATTTCCCTACGTAGATTTACTTATCCAGCCGACCATGATATATGTACGAGTTTGACTCGAGACAATACTTTGGAAAAATTCCCACCATTTTGATCCAACTCTTGGTAATTCCTTCGCAGATCAAAACCCTTACTATAAAGATTAACACACATTAATATGTTTTCCTCAAAAGGATATATATCCCAGGAGATAATTCTTATTATTCTTATTAATTAAGAATGCTAATTATTCAAACCAAGACAATCAAAGGCCAGTGTAAAAAGGCCAAATAATCTGCTATACGGCAGAATTGATGACCAACGGCAATGATTGATTTTGGCTTCAATAACAACGTGTTTACTTCTTGAATAACTTTCCCAAGCACACAACAGAAACAAGACCAATATCGCTTTTCACATAAATATCCACAGACGGTAAATGCAGTAAATTCATGGATGAGCATTGCAACACACACAGAATTAGTTATCTATCCATGTGGATGTGTTCAAAACTGAAAAAGAGTTAATTGAATGCAAGGAGCAGGAGCGCATATTTAGGCAAAAGTTAAAATTTGATCATTTCAATATCCTTTTGGCAGGAAAAAACCTCCACCAAAATATATGCCACACTATAAGACCGGCTAGATTCATGCCCCAGCCAGATACATTTACAAGCCCAAACCCTCTTATGTTAACGGAGGGGGTAGAATTTAGAGAAAAATGACCGCACCCAGTGGAAGTTCTACCGCATGCATTGGCCTATTTTATTCATCTTTGCTCGCAATGTTATTGAATCGTGTACACGTTGAATGTTCAGATAGATGACCACATTTAAACGTTTAGACCACTGGTTCTCAACCTTTTTGGGGTTGCTACCCCCTTTTTCAGGGTCAGAATTCTCATTACCCCGTTGGCCTGGACTAGCAGCTTATTGAGGCCACGATGTGCTGAAGTCGCCCATAATGTTTTGAATTTGAAAAACTAGACTGCTGCAGCAAATGTAATCTGGAGCCATTTTAGACGTGAAACAGCACTTGACGAAATAGTCAGCAGACGACTCAATACAAAATGACAATAAATTTTATGGAAAGATGGGACCTCATATGAGTCCACCCCTGATCTGTACCTCATTGATATTTCTCGAAGGGAACCTTGTGCATGGTGCTTTCATGATTCAGAAATAAACAGGACCTCTGTACTGCATTCCCCACCTGAAATATCATAACCCCCAGAATTATCCATTAACCACCCCCCTCAATTACCCCTTTTGCCTCCATGAATACTTCTACGCCACCAATTACCACATGGGAGTAATTATCCCCCAGTTGAGAACCACTGCTTTTGATAATTAAACGGAAACTGACATCATCACTAGCATTCAAATTCAAATTATTCCTTGAAATTAAGAATTCAACCTTTTGTGATGGTTCAAGTACCCCAAAATGACAAAAACTGGCCAGGTTTGGGATATTTATGAACGATAACACTTTCCTGTCTTTCCCAAATGTTGCACTCACAATCACCCGATATACACTGCAGTGCAAATCAGTAGGGCCAAGTTTTAGCACCGTGCTCCCTCTCCCCATCAAGCCTAATCTGGGGCTAGTGCCCCACCAGCCGTTGACACCAACACGGGTGCGAGCAATTTTCGAAGGTACTGCCACGACTCCCTTTTTTCGACTACGACCGTCCACTACGAAGCTAAAATAGGAAGCTAGAAAGAAATTCTGCAGCAGCTGTTTCTAGGAAACCCTCGTCAGCCATTTCCCATGAATGCATCGAACCAAAATTTCCTTCTATTGTATATACTGCTGCTTGTAGTGCAGAGTGATGTCGTCTTAATAACCGTCCAAAATCGGCGCAGGAATCCTGATGGAATACGATATGAGTTAATACCTGTGGCTTGCTCTCGTCCGCAGAGACGGCAAAAAACAAAGGGAAGCCACATATGCCTGTTAGTGGATCCAGTTACCAGGAAGTAATTAAAACAAAACAAAAAAAAACATAAGAGCATCATTATACTCCTAGTGCTGTCGTAGTTCAAATGCAAACTACAGAAATGCTGCACAGTACGCACACACACATGTAGGGGAGTTTGAGAATGTTACATATGATGATATCAGGAAGCACTGTACATACATTACGGTATATATATACTATTTAAGACCATCTCAAATATAGGATACATACATTAGTATGCACAAGTTAGGGGATAGGCTAAACACATGTACATGTATACACCACAATTTTGTGGGCCAATCTTACAATTACAATTATTAAAGTATACATATCCATACACATACAGTACTTACTATAGAAACAGGCTGTTTACATGATTTCCATTTTCAAGTTACTGGGACATTGACCATTGTAACTTGGATTCTATCGCATTAATCATAGACAATACCAATGACGTTACATGTATTTTCTCTACCCTCTTCCTTTTTATGAGTTTGGACCCTTTACAGGCTTCACTCGACCGTCGACCTCAAAATCATGAACACATTTTGTGGGCCAGTACTCTGCACGAAATGATATTTGCCTCTAGTCAAGTATCGGATCGGGTCAGGCAAGTCTTGAAAAGGGATACAGTGCCAATAAGGTTACCAATTTATTATTGGGGTGATAGTGCGTGCATTAATTGTGTACAGCCAAGGGGTACGGTAATTCATTGTCAGTATCGCAGGACTGTTCAAAAGTGCTGGTGAAATTATATGGGTAGGCTACATCTGTATCGGACGACAATACAGACAGTAGCTACATTATATATCTCGGGAATAATCATGTGTATGATGTCATAATAACCACTGTACGAGTGACTGCAACAAGAGTTAGGTACATGAGTATAAGCTGTCTGCTATTTATGTATAAACTCTCATTACACACTTCACTAAATTGGTTGTGCAATTTTCTGTTTCCCCAGCAATTAGAAAGGACATACTTAAAGTACCTACAGTGCAGCAGGTACCAAGAGAAACGTGACGTAATGATGTCCACCCTTCCCTGTACGTCCAGCATGTTATTCTGCTAAAATGGACGGTAGTTCACAAACAGTGTGCAGAGCCATTCTATGACACTGATCCTGGACACTGATTAAGAAGGATTAACGGACACAAACAAAGTTGACTGTAAGGTACAGTACAAGACATCATCTCAGCCATAAGCAAAACTTGGACCCTACATGACCATATGTGGGCATTTTAGCACATTTGAAGGCAGCACTGTATCACTGTTTGTATATATAACAGCCTTTACTGTATCATTTCTGTATACCATTTCTGCATCACTACTGTATACCACTATACCATTACTGTATCACTACTGTATACCAATACTGTATACCATTACTGTATCACTACTGTATAACAATACCGTATACCATTAATATATCACTTCCGTATACTACTATACCAATACTGATTATACTGTATCACTACTGTATACCAATATTGTATCACTACTGTATCATTACTGTATACTAATAATGCTACCATATATACTGAATGCCATTAATGTATACTGAATACCATTAATGTATCACTACTGTATACCATTAATGTATCACTACTGTATCACTATTGTTAACTGTATACCAATACTGTATCACTACTTACAATACTTACAATACTGTATACTCTATGCAGTACCAATACTGATTCACTACTTTATACTCTACGCAGTACCAATACTGTATCACTACTGTATTACTGATACTGTATCGCTACTGTATTATTGATACTGTATCGCTACTGTATACCAATACTGTATCACACTGCAAACTGTATACCAATACCATATCACTACTGTATACCAATACTGTATCACTACTGTATATACTGATACTGTCTCGCTACTGTCTCGCTACTGTATACCAATACTGTATCACTACTGGATACAGCAATGTATAACACTATATCACTACTGTATACCAATACTATATTACTACTGCATACCAGTAGTGGCAATACTGTATGACTAAAGGTTATTATGACTGAAAAGTTCAGCTGTTACACATTGTATAGCCGATATCTGGAAAGGGGGAAGTTCAAGAAGAACATTATGTGTCGAAGTCTAAACTTATTATCATACTTAACCTTGTAGATAAATCACTAATATAGTCAATGAGTAACAACAGTACAATATAATCTATGTACCTACATAGTAAGTGTTTGCCACAAAACAAGTGTGACATGATATCTTTAGTTCTAATACTAATATTAGCTTCAACAGTAGGTTCCTCCAGTAGCTTTGGTAACATTTTAACTGTTAATCATGGATTAATCTTGGATGTTCCTTTAATTCCATGTTTGTCTCACCGTTGGCCTGTTTTGCAACGGTTTTGTTATCCCCTAGATAAGACTGCACTTGCACTGTTCAACGTCAGTCGTCAATAGCAATCCTTCACACTGGGTAACAATAGGATAAAACTAGGCATGGGAAATAGGTCAATCATCGAAAAGGTCATGGAAAGAAATAACATTCTATGACCAACAGGAGATATTCAATAATGGCTGTAAAATTTGTAACAAAGATAATTGTAACCCATTTCTCGCAAGTATTTAATAACATCAGTGTACATAACAATGTTTCTTTCATATTTGTGTCAACACCGAGGTCGAAACAAACGTATGGAACATCAATTATTTCCCTTTTCTGGTAATTTTCCTTATTGGGGATTTACTTATACTCAAGTTATAGTAGAAACATGGACCTAGCGAAAGCTTTGTTCATTAATTTAAAAATAAAAGTAAGAAAAGGATGAAAGAGAACTAACAATCAGATAGGTAGCACTAGTTTTATAATGCCAATTACGTACTGGGACTATAAACATTAGATCATTGTTACCAATACTAATTATTATACAACTTGCTACAGAAAGAAAATATAGGTCTCGGTGCCAGGCTTCCGTACAAAATTTTAAAAATAATAATTCGAAAGGCATGTACATGTATGTAGAACCTCCCATTTTGTTATCACAGTAGAGGATATGTAAGAAACAATCAGTAGGTAAGTATGTAAATAACGACGACTCTCGTGTCAATACATGTGACTTTTTAATCCGCCACGGTTGTGAAGTGACTTATTAGTACTTTTATACTAGCCTAGTCTATATGTGTGCGAAAATTAGTAGTACGATCATTTAGTATTTTGAAGTTGTACAGCTAGTACTAGTAGTAGTAGTACTAACGAGTAACGTATTGACATGTACGATTGTACTGCGTTGTGTGTGTTATTTGACAGACTTTAGACTCCTCCTACCCCCCTAACACACAGCAGTCGTACTTACCTGCGCCAGTAGTGTCCTCTAAATCGTAATTTACAGATATCTGTGGGTATTCCCTCATATTCCTTCCTCCGATATTTAATATTCCGGTCATTTGAGCATCTTCGAGAACTTTTTCGAGAGATCTAAGGGGCGTACCAGAGTGCGGATTTGAGTAAACGACCGCCATCTTTTCGCTGCCGGAGCCCTCACTGGTTGGTATGAGATCATTGATGTTATTGCGCAAGCTCGTTAAAAAAAAAAAATAAATAAACCCTTCAACGGTCCGTGTAGTCATCATCATAGTAGTAGTACGCACTGGTTAACGTACGTACTTCATATGTACGTGTGTGTAAGGCATGCATATGCATGGATGGAGTGTTAGGCGGCCTATCAGTCCTAGCAGTAGTATCAGTCCTAAGCCTTAATCATTCCAGTCCGAACAAATTACGGGATTGGGGTAGAAATAGGAGGGGTCACTTGGTCAGTTTTTGACACGATGGTGTCGTGACATTGTTTGGTTTATAGACCCAAGTTCTGTCTCGGGTGGGTTTTCTTTGTAAAAAATTATATAACAAAAAAAATGGTTGACTCTACAACGGCTAACTGAAGGCGAGTTTCAAATTTGACTTGTCTCTCTCAAACCCTGAGACTAGTAGGAGCTAGGAAGAGGAGGGTTCAGCTAGGAAGAGGAGGGTTCAGCGTCCGCTTTAACTGATTCAAAGCGGCGTTGCCAGTTCGGTTGCCAGGCATTTATAACTTGTTCAGCACTGCCAGCTGCTTTGTAGTGGTGACGAGTTCGGTCTTCCGTGGTGCTTTAAGTGATTCTTTTAGTGGTGTTTAGATGGATGGTATTTCAATAACTTCGTTCAGTTCACGGGCCGCACAGCTCCGGTGCTCTCAAGTCCATGGGACTTTGAGAAAGTGCCGGTCAGAGATCAACTTGGTACCAGTGTTGTAGTCACCGAGACCGGTCTCGGCCCACCGTCTCGGATTACGGTCCGGTTTTGGTCTCGGATGCAATTGCCTCGGTCTTGGTCTCGGATGCAATTGCCTCCGTCGGTCTTGGTCTCGGGTTCGAGGACTCGGTCTTGGTCTCGGATGCTGAGGACTTGGTCTTGGTCTCGGCGTGGGGAAGTGGTGGACTCGACTAGGCTACAACACTGCTGCAAGGTACAATTCACGTCCGATTATTGTTGTTATCTGGGAAAATCTACTTGAACAGTTCAATGCTTAATTGATAATGGCTGTTGCTTGACTTGTGCCACATTCGTTTGGTAAAGTTACAATTATTTCCTTGTTTTTACTTTTCTTCTTTACAATTATGTAGTTTACTTGGTGGTAGTTTGAATTACGGTGTATCTTATACCTCATTTGAAGAAGAACAGAAAATTAAACTGAAGCTGAAATCCTGCATAACAAGTACAAAGGGCGCCCTTAATTTAATTAATTGATCAAACTCGGAGTTTGGAAAATTAACGTCTTAGCCTTGACCAAGACGTTAGGTACATTTCTGTTAGAGGACGCTGTCATGATCACTGTTTTCGTTCAATAGTAACGTCTCCCTCCACGTACGACTGACGACTACCAGTTCGCCCCATGCAACTTAAAAAGTAGGCCTATATACCAAATGCCCCGCAATATCGTTCGCAGGCCCTTGTTAGGTTATTTTAATATTTGACTGAATTTATCTACCGTTTTGGGTAACATTGTTATCTGAAAATACCGATGTCCCACAACTCTAATTATTCACAGGCTCAAGTTATATTACTTATGTATATTTGTATTGGCCTAGGCTACTTATAATATAAATAAAATAAAATATTTTAAATTTGCCTTCATCATATTTGTTGAATTGTGCAAGTCTTTTTTGTTTAATTAAGGGAATGCTTGGTTTAAATCTGTTATATAATAGTATAATCGATGAATTCATAATCGACGAAAAATGGCCGTAATATACCAACTCTGCAGTTTGTAGTGTTTATAATGACCGGAAGTTTACTGTACCGGATCTATGATACTAAGTTGACCAACTTAATCCAGAGGGACAGGTTTACGCGTTACTGAGTAGACTTAAAGTTAATCTTTTCTCGGTATCTTATTGTAATTGTCGTGAAAATGTGTT
>JAODAG010000018.1:73531-85943 GCA_027574785.1 Orphnurgus asper | reverse complement strand
CGATGATAGTTTGAACACATATCTTTTACTTCAGTGATGACATCAGATTTACATCATTCAATATCCATCTCTTCAAGTAGTCTTTTAGTATCATACATCTCATTACATGATTATGACCGATGATAGTTTGAACACATATCTTTTACTTCAATGATGACATCAGATTCATCAATATCCATCTCTTCATGTAGTCTGTTAGTATTGTACCTCTCATTACATGATTATGACCGATTTACATCAATATCCATATTACCAAGTAGTATGTTGTACCATTCAGTGCATTACTAGGTATGATGTTAGTTCTAACATCATCTTTTACTTCAATGATGAAGATCAGATTTACATCTTATCTACTAGTTTGTTAGTATCGTGAACCCAGTTAAACATGATCAATGGGAGTCATAACATCAACCTACTTCGATGATGAACATCAGATTTACTTCAATATCCATATTATAAAATAGACCATTCAGTACATATTAATTATAACATCATTTTCTACATCAATGAATCTTAACAATTAACTGTTAGTATCATTCCACCAAGCACATTTTAAGATGGATGTTATACTTATAATATTGCCTTCTACTTCAATGATGAATATCAGATTTGCATTAATATCCATCTTATCAATTAGTCTGTGATATATAGTGTATCTTGGTGGTATTCATTTAACAGGAGAAATGAATGGTCGAGTTAATGAAAAATGTGTTACCAATTCCTTGAAGTGATCCAAAGAAAAGCTTGACTCTTCTGAGATATCTCCACATATTTATGCATAAGCACAATTATATGTGAATGTTTGCTAGATTCAATCGCTGGTCCTCATCACCAGTTAATTGGAAATAGCACAATCCACACCAAGCAAGCAGCATGTAAGTATTAATGGCTCATTACTAGATGAATGCTTCTTAATATTGGTTTTGTGGAGTGAAAAAAGTGGTTAGTTTAGTTTCTGTTGATTTTCTTACTAGCATTGGAAGAGGACAATCAAATTCTTGAAAGGGCCCACCACACACCACCAACTTTTGGAGTGTTTTTTCCTTCAAGCGTGTGCAGTGCTATTGTTCAGCTGACCAGTGCTCTAGATGATTCAGAGGTTAATCTGGAGGGTGTGTCAGGTAATACTGTATATAATAATTAACAATTAATTGAAGTAAATATAGCTTCATACTAAGTAATTGAACTGAATATTAGCAGTCCAGCAGTTTTAATCACTGAGTTATTGGACTACAATTTCAATTGTACAATTTGGAAAGAAGTTAATAAGCATCTTTGCATCCCATTCTTGTGGTCAGATGATACATAGGGTGTTATAGAGTAAAATCTCATTACACGGCTTTGTTGCTTTATTTTGTTTTGACAGTGAGTGATGTTGCTTACAGCACCTTGTGGAATTGTCTGGTGGAAGAACCTGCCCTGATTTGTCGTTATATTCTGGAGAAAATCACTTGCAAAGGGAAGCAGGTATGGATTTTTATGAGAACTACCTACATCATATTTAAACTGTTTGATATTAACCAGATACATACTAATGTTCGTGCAAATACATTGTATATGTTCAAATTTGTGTAGGTTTTTGTGCCAAAATAAGACTTAATAAGCAAGCACAAAGTACCCAAAAGTTACTGCATCAACCCATATTGCCTGTGATTCACATAGAGATGCATTCAACATAGCGTTTATAACTGCTTATATAACATTGATCATGTACAAGAGGCTAGTGATTAAGCATCTGTGAATATATGAAGCTTTGTATGTACACAACACATGCACAAATATAAAAAATAACAATACCCGTATTAACCCTTCACTTGTATCAACCCATATTGCCTAGTTGATTACAACGCAAACTATGATTGTTCATCTTAGCCCAATTATGCTTGTGCAAAGAGTGGGCACAACTAGAATTTTATTTGGATATTCCCTATAAAATTCAGTTATCCTTCCATTGGGCATATAGTGTATGTACATGTGTATGTAGAAGCTAGCCTACCCCTACCTCACACATACTCTTGTATGCATATTATATATTTACATGACTTATTTACATGACATATATTGTTACCGATTATTGATTTTCAATATCGGCATCAGCCATTATTGGCATTATTGGTTGAATATCAGTATGAGCAAAATTTGTATAAATTGCCTATAGTCTCCAACCGATATTGAACTTTCCATTTCAAAATCAGCCTTAGTATACTAAATATATTAAATATTTTTTCTTAGATTCAACGTTTTAGGCAATGTTTTAGTCGATATAAACACCAATGCTTTTGTTGAGAGTCAAATTCAAACCATAATCGCATTAAATCATAAAAGTACAAATTCTTTCAACACTGCACATGCCTCGTTTTATGACCTCATTCGTACAGGCATGGTATATAGTAGTACAAGCAGGGAGTTAGCTGTAATATACAGTAGTGCTAATATCGATTCGTCAGGGCATCATTGAAAAGAATCAATTAATGTAATCCTAACAGTTGAAAGTTCATAACGACATTCAAAGAAAGGGTAATCCCAAACTGATCCCTTAACAAACACTATTATTACGAAAAAGTTTTGCATTTGTTACGTGATCTGCATCACACTGAGCAGGCCAGAAATCCATGCGCGCTTGTACGTGTGGTATTCTAGCGGGAGAAAACAGAAGTTAGTGTTTCTTCATAACATGCGTAGTAGTAACATGTGACAGTAAATTAAAAATAAATTATTTTGGACATAGTAGAGAATACCAATGTTGTCCAATTCTTGCTTAGCGACCATATGTTGATACGTGGTAAAAAGTTAAAGCTACGGCTGTCATCTTTGGGGTTCAACGATTTGAAAACGTCTCCCACGTAATATTGTACATAGTTTTTGTTTTTAAAATTATCTTGGGTCGAGGTTATAACTCAAGATATTTCAATCACATTATTGGGCCGATACCTAGGTGATACTGTGATATTATTAACAATTTGAGTTTGTAAACGGTTATAATTCTCCAATATTATGATATTTATTGGAGAATATATAACCGTTTACAAACTTTGTTAATAATATCAGTATCACATCGGTATCGGCCCAATAATGTGATTGAAATATCGTATATTAGCCAGAACTGATATTGGCAATATCGTCCCAACTCTGATGATGTATACTTACCATACCTTTTACTTACAAGATTGTAGTTCATGTATGTTGGCATTGGCTTGGCTTAGTTGGCTACTTGTTATTTCTAAGAATAACAAGATACACATCTCATTTGTCTAATAATTTGTTTCTTCAGAGAGCTAGATGTGTGGTTGAGATGTTACCACCAACTTGAATATACATTATACCTCCACAGGAAGAGCTAATTTTATTGATGAAGAGAATGTTTTCCAGTGTTCGTGAAATCCCATCTCAGGTGGCCCATACTCTCTTTAATTATCTGGTAAGTCTGATCTTCATGAATTATTGGCACCTTCCTCAAATTGTACTTTATTCATTATAATTTGCTTAGTAACAAATATTTGTATTTACTTCCAATCAGACCATGTCCAGTCATACTTTACTCTGTTCATAAAAGCCTCCCTCGAAAGCATTTATTTCCCTTTGATAAACTTTATAAACCATATTGCTGTATCATACATTAATCGATCCCCTTTGATGGCAGATGGTGGAGATATCCTATTCTGGGGCATTTAAATAGATTATCACTTAACTAGTTTTTGTTTTCCTTGCAGAAGGGTCAAGTAGGAAATGCAACTCAGTCTGTAGACGATAATCCAGGTCCCACTGGTCAACACTGACCACTCTCTCTAGCCAGGTCCCACTGAGCCAGGTCCCACTACTCCATACTTACCTCAGTCTATATAAAAGGTTTTCACTGCTCCATTCTGACCTGTCTCTAGACTTTTGACCATGCATGTCCTACTGCTCTATACTGGTGACTGGTCTCTGTCTCTTTGACCCAGGTCCCACTGCACAATTCTGACCTCTGTCATGAAGTTCCCACTGCTCAACACTAATAGTCTCTAATCTTCAAAGCAGTTTCACTGCTCCGTACTGACCGCCGTCTCTAGACTTTGAGGCAGATCCCGTTGCTCCATATACTGACCTGCCTCTAGGCACTATAAGTCAGGTATCCACAGCTCCATACTCATCTCATGATTATATCTTCTTGTCCAGATTGGTTTTGTGATTTATCACTGTCGTGCACCTCATTCCGGGGCTAGTGAGGCAGTTGCGAATACACTCTCCATTATATGGCATATTGTACCATTTGTTGCTGGTCTGACTGTCAAGGACATCAAGCAAACATTAAAGAAGGAGCAGTGTGATGTGAGTACCATTGATCACTTGAAGATGATAATTGAACACTCAAGCAGAGACATAATGCATTGCTAGACTGTTGTTAGACAGTTATTCTTGCATCACATTGTTGCTTAATAATTTTTTCATTTGTTTTCTGGGTGGTAAAGCTTATTTTGTTTAATTTGTTATCCATTTGGCTCAAACCCTTTCATCTTTTATTCAGCCAGGTCACTCCTCTCTGTACTGACTTTTGTCACTAGACTTTAATCCATGTCCTACTGCTGCATACTGACCTCGGTCTCTCTATAAATTTTCATTTGTTTTCTCGGTGGTTAAGCTTTAATTTGTTTCTATATTTAATTTGTTACCCATCCAGCTAAACCCCTTTTCATCATTTATTAAATAATTCATCATAATTCATCATCTTGTCATTGTATTGTCTTTCAGCCCACACTATTGGTCAGTGCTAATGTTCCATGTGCCAAGGTGAGTGATAGCTCTCTTCAATATTACACATATTTACTGCTGTCCGGCAATATTTGCCACCAGGTTGTATCGCAAATGTTACTTGCATTTTATACTATTATGTGTCGGACATATCATTAGAATGTACTTTCTGTTGATGATTCTATCAGACATATCAGTACTTATCAATCAGTCTGATGACGATTCTATGAGACAAACCAGTACTTATCGATCAGTCTGATGATTCTATGTGCGTGCGACATATCAGCACTTACCAATGTGTCTAATGATGATTCTCTATGTGTAAGGCATAGCAGTACTTACCAATCTGTCTGATGATTATTTTGTGAGACATACCAGTAATTAATATCAATGTGTCTGATGATTTTCTTTATATGAGACAATCCAGTACTGGTCAATCTGTGTGATGATGATTATCTGTGTGATACAAATCAGTACTTATCAATATGTCTGGTTATGATTCTCTACGTGTGAGACATATCTATCTGCTTGATGATTCTGTATGTGTGAGACATACCAGTTCTTATCTGTCTGATGATGATCCTGTATTTGTGAGACCAGCACCTATCAATTTATCTCTTGATGTTTCTCTTATTGTAGAGAGTGATCATACATGGACCCAATGAAATGGATATTCCAACCCAGCTGCCCATAGCTGAGGTAAGTTAGTAAGTAAGCAGACACAGTAAAAATTGCACACAATCAGGTGGTACTAGAAAAAATTGCACACAATTCGGTGGTACTAGGTCTGATTGACTTTTGCAAATGAATTCCTTAGCCCTGAGTAAAGTCCTTTCTTCTAATAATGACTTTGTGTTTTGATGACACATGTAGTGACTATGCTTTTCTTGATTTAAAGTCAAAGAACATGTTCAACGTGTTCAAAGTGTTCAACGTGTTACTTGGAAAATAACATCGAAAATAGCATTCGAGTCTACATGCGTGTATGTGACACTTCAGTTTGTAAACACTGTGACAGTAACTCAAGTTTGATCATGGATTGATCTCAACTTTGGTATATACGTTGGTCATGGTCTATATAGTCCATACTGTTTAGGTATAGTTAGTATGCCTATTATAATGAGTGGGTTGGGCTTCCGATTTTCTTGGTATGAAGGTGTTGATAGACGTTACATGCATGCCTAAGCCATATAATTAGTAGTCATGAAAGAGAGGAGCTTGAAGACATCTAGCTGAAATAGTTGTAAACATGGAATCCAAGGAAGGGCACTTCAATTGGACTTTATACTTGGGACACTTGTTCTTGGTATAATTAGCATGCCCACTTATGAGTGGGTGGAGTGAATTCTTCAAATCCAAATTTCCTTTGTATTACAAAAGTGATCATGGACGTTAGGCAGAAATATTTGATTTAATTTTCATGTTGACCAAAAACTATTGAACAAAAAATTTACTCCACCTAATTTTTGATCAGTTTTGCACAACATATCAAGAGGTTTATCACTCCATGAGGTAGCTGTAGCTAGTATGAGATTAATAAACACATAAATTTTTCCTTTATTTTCACACAATGATATCTGGTTTATTTTGTGACTTATTTTTTGTGTCTCTGAGTTCCTACTGAATCATCATATTGCAGTAAGTTGTAGGATTGCAAAATGGTTATCTAATGTGTTTTTCTGCTATTAGGAGATGCAATTTGAGGAGATCCACATCGAAAGCTTGGACTTCTTTAAAATTGATCCAGGAGAACACAATGCACACTTTCTGGTGGACAAAAAGACCAGTAAGTATAACTCTTTTGTTTATAGTAAAATTGACCATTAGATCTCAAACTTTTATATCTAATATCTTCAATAATCTATTATCCACTTAGACCAACACTGGAACTGATAATATGTGTGAGATTCTTAGATGTTTATGTACCTGCTATAATAAAATCGATGAGGGTACCTTTCAATCCTATGTATGTGATTTGCATACTTTATTACTACCTATGTTGGTTACTTTATCTATTATCTTCTTAGATCAATTGGTTGATGTCAAGCCTTACGTATGTGATTCACATACTTTTTTCTACCTATCTATGCTGGATATATTGTCTGTTATTTTCTTATATCAAATGGTTGATGTCAAGTCCGATGTACGTGATTTGCATTTGTTTAATCCTACATATGCTGGTTACATTGTCTATTATTTCTTATTATGTCTTACGTACATGATTTGCATACTTTATTCCTATTTTTGCTTGTTATATTATCCATTATCTTCTTAGATCAAATGGTTGATGTGAAGTCCTACGTACGTGATTTTTATGCTTATAAGAGATCTCAGTATCCAGAGTTGATCTTGAAGAAAATGGATCCATTGAAAGGACTGGAACAACTTCAGAGACAGGTATAGATCAATTCTTAAATGTGTCAAAATTTGGTGGTAGATGTTTAATTAAACCTACCACATTGTCCATGTTTATACATTATGTTGCTTAGGAAATAATGTCAGGGCCTAAAAAAAGCCCTGAACTATCTCTGTGGCATTGTTGTAATCATGTCTTACATTCTTCTGCTTTTCTTGTAGGCATTTACACTGAAACTGTCAGAGCTTGGTAGAGTCTATTTCTCCTGGATAATGATCAACAACTGTCCTGCAGAGCATGTGAGATTATTCCCAAAGTACAATTGTTCTCTCGATTGTTTGAGCTGTTTCATGAAATGATGTAACAGGTTTAATCCTGTGGCTTAGGCCTACAGGGAAATTACAGTTGTGTTCATTGTGAAACACTCACAAAAGTTGATTTGAGGCTCATACAACACTATACCTATGATCATGCATGTATGAACACCAGCTATAACAGGCCTTCTCTTTAATGGCCCATTTGTGCTGAGCCTATAACAAGGCATTTATTCTGCTCCCATGTATTATCATGTACTGTCCCCATCTGATAGATGTGAGCAGAAACAGCTATGACCTCTCAAGTACATGTGGACACCCTGCAGACTGACCAATGCTTCAAACTGTGTATGAACTTATTTTGTTTCAAGTGATTTTTTTGTGATTTCCTAATTTAAAAGTGACTTACGGTATTTTTGTAATTTTAATTGATTGCAGGTTTTAAGTTGCTTACAATCTCAGTTGTTCATAGCAGTTAACAATTAACTAAGGGAAAACCTTTCACCCTTGTACCAAAGTACTATTCAATAATGCAAATGTAGAACAGAAGAGTCACCAACCATCATTTGCATAATTTAATAGTTAACCAAGCCTACATTCCCATCATATTTGACATTGTTATAATTTGTTATTGTTATTACTCCAAACCTGATCATCAGTGGATTGCTGAAGCCACACACTTATAAAATGAGTGATTTACATTCTGGACAAATAGTAATATGAACATTTACTTTTCAGCACTAACTGGCTATAACTAATTACCCTTCTGTTTGCAGTTAAATATTCACATGCTGTTCTTACATGATGAGCTGATTCGCCTACCATCTTTCCCAAGAAAGTCCCTCGATGCTGAGTTCGCACTCTACAATATCCCTAGATTAGGGGCGGAGCTTCTTGGACTAGACACCATGCATAAGTACCAGTGGATCAAGGTAAGGAATATAATCGTTATGACATCTTATCCCACATACACTGCTACCATGCATGGTACAAGTGATTGCTAACCATATGAGATATTAATCTTATCCATAAGTACCACTACATCAGTGTAAGGAATAAATAATTTATCATGATTTCTGATCCAATACATACACTGCTACATCTCTACAAGTGATTGCTAGTCTATTATCTTAATCTTATCCATAAGTGCCAGTGCATGGAGTAAGAAATGAATGATTTCATCATTATGATATCTGATCACACATACACTGATAACACTGTACACAAGTCTAACCATATTATATATTAATCTTATCCATAAGTTCAAGTGGATCAAAGTAAGGAAAGGCCTAAATAATTGATCATGATATCTGATCCCACATATACAGCTAACACTGTAGCCTACATTTGATTGGTAATCATGTGAGATATTAATCTTATACATAAGTTCCAGTTGATAAAGGTATAAAGGAATGAATGATTTAATCATCCTGGTATCTGATCCCACATACACTGCTAACACTGTACAAGTGATTACAAGTGATTGCCATTAGCCTTATAGTAAGATCTTATCCATAGATGTTGCTTTCAGGGTAGAACACATGCAGATGTCTAGCATTAATGACTTGGGGATATAGGAGATTAATTTGCCTATTTGTTTTCCTTTTTTCAGATGATCAATGCCTTTTTCAAGTTCCTGACAGTGGATTTTCCATGGGAGGAAGACATTCAATTGTTTCTGAATGTTCTAAATGGTGCTCTTTTGCTTCACTGTGAGGATCTTGGCATCATTCGACTCTGTCTTGCTTCATACATTAATGTGTGTGTTCGATACAAGCAGATTTTTGCCACTAAAGGGTAAGTTTCAAGTCACTTCAGGTTTTGGGTTTGAATAATTTACAGCACGTACTCCCAATACATATGCATCACCCTTATATTACTGTGATCCGGCATAATCTAATAACACAGTAGTGGTCTCCTCGCCTTCCTTATTTTGGCATCCTCATGGGTGTAACATGATTCAAGTGTCTGGCCTTTTATCAGAATTTTTCGCTCTAAGAATCTGCACTAAAAGTAAATTTTCGCTGAGATTTTCGAGCGACGGGATGGTTATCCTTAATGTTCACATGCTAAATTTGCTCGTTCGAGCCACATTCCTTATTACCGCCTACCACAGTATACTATGGCGCCCGGAAAGCCTAAGCTTCCTGCAGGCATGATAGACATGTTAATGGAACAGTTCATTTCATTCCCTCGCTTGATAAGTTCATCATTATCTTTCCATTTTCATTCATTTTATACGTAACAGGTTTTTTTGGCAGGAAATTTCTCGCAGAACATGGGAAAGAATTCGTTCAGAGAATCATTCGTTCATCTATGTATTCTTTAAAAAAATTATTAACTATATTTATTCCTTAAGATGTAATAAGTAATTTCTACCGAAATATTATGAAAATTTGTTTTTTCCAGGAAATTTCTGGGAATCATTTGTTCACCTATGTATCTTTTCAAAAATAAATAAACTATTTAACTATTTTTTTTATTTCTTAAAGGTAATAAGCTGATCAAAATCTTCTGGCTTAAATTATCTGTTGTCTGTTTGGGAAATTTATGGAAAATTATTGACCAGTTTGCCAGGTCAGATCAATGAAGGAAAGGAAGTTGGCCTTACAGTGGCCATCCGAATCGATCAAGAAAAGCTTCGAGAACCAATTCAGGGAACAGACCTGTTCAGAGGGAAGTTTGAATGCCACCTCCTGGCAGAAGCAGAGAGAAAGAAGAATTTGAAGGATGCAGACTTCTAACTCACAGGAGCCGGCCCTTCTCGTCCGAGACTGCCTCCTAGACGAGTATTAGGAAAAAGACAGGTTGAACCCCGTTACCCCAGGGAATGCCCCAGATTGTAACACAAATCATTGAAGGACAGATCCTGGGGACCATCCTACCGGGAGGTGAATGGTAGAAGCTTCGGAAGGCGAAGCGCGATTGGCCCTACCCCCAGAGGGAAGTCCTCCGGACACAAACCGACAAGAGGGAGAAAAACCATATCGACCCTTGGGGTACCCACCCAACCGGATCTTCTCCATCGGTGACAGGAGGTTGATGCGCCGTGCACAAATGGAGGGAGTTGAACCCAGATACCTGGGTAATGGGGGTGATAACAACAGGATACCACCTAGATTTCACGGTGGATCCACCATCTCACGACCACAGTAACACGACCACAGTAGCACCAATACCAAGGACCCATTCAAACTCACTCTACTGGAGGAAGGGATCTCAAATTTGTTGACTAAAGGGGTAATAGAACGACTATACCGCCACTAGAAGACCAGACTCTCTACAGGTCAGCGTTCTTCCTCAGGTCTTCCTCACACCAAAATAGGGAGGAACCTGGAGGCCAATTCTGAACCTGAAACCCCTGAACAAGGCCTTCCCCCTCCGAAGAAAGAATCGACGAGGTAACCACACTCGCCGCAAGACCAGCAGTCACGACGAGGACCTGATTACGACTCCTAGGCCTTATGGCGAGCTGCGTTGAAGTCCTAGACCTGTGCAGACTCAGGATGCACTGCCACTTCCATCGCTGGTTCAGACATGTCAGAAGACCCGATGTCAGTATCAATTCCATTCGAAGAGAACCTACGCCCGGGCCTACAATGGTGGACAAGTCGATGCAATGTTTCTGCAGGAAAACATTCCAGGACCATCGCCCTCAGATGGTCCTAAGAACAGATGCATCAGTGAAGGGTTGGGGAGCAACCTGGAACCCAGAGGTGGCCTCGGGCAGATGGACAGTAGACGAGACCCTACACCTAAATGTCCTAGAGACGGAAGCGGTTCGAAGGGCAATCCGAGTTTGGGCACACAAACTCAGAGACCACTGGGTATTAGTCTTGTCAGACAACTCCACAAGGTAGCCTACATCAACAAACACGGAGGCACCAAACTGCCGAGCCAATACCGAAGACATGGGACGTCCTCATGAAGTGCTGCGAGCCTCTCACCTAGCAGGGAATGAGAACATCGTGGCAGATGCCTTGTCATGGGGGGAGTTCTCCAACAACGAGTGGTGCCTCTCCCAAGTATGGACAGATCACATATTTGAGCTTTTTGGAAGAGGAAAATGCTCAACTACCAATATTTGTGACAAGGAGGTTCAACCCCAGAGCTTGGATGATTGGCACCCTCTCATTCAGCTGGATAGGACTGCAGTTATACGCCTTTCCACCTCTGCCTCGTCCACAGTGTTGGCTCTCCTCAGGAATCCTGATAGCGCCTTACTAGACGGCCCAATCAAGGCTGGTTCCCTCTATTCCTAGAAATGCTGGTAGACCTCCCCTTCAAGTTCCTGCAGAGGAAGCTACTTCTAACCCAAGCGAAGGGCAAGATTTGGCACCAGAATCTAGAGGTCCACCATCTAATGTTCTTGTTCTGTTGTTATTGTTCAGTTGATATTGTTCTTGTTCTGGTGTTCTTGTTCAGATGTTCTTGTTCTGGTGTCTTGTTCTGATGTTCTTGTTCTGATAACAATTGAGGTAATCATTTAAGATTTTACTACTGAATGTTGATGAGGTAATATTAATGAAGAATTTTAATGGTCGTCCGATCGTCTGAGACAACGAATTCCTGGAAAAAGGTTCTGTGCTAGGTTGTCCTTTGAACAACCATTTATTTTCTCTATATTTCTGTATGGCTAACTTATTAGTAATGAAACATTTCAGTTTTGGACCTATGTTGCGGCTCTTTTTGTAAACCATAAAAGATAAGAAAAGATAAGTTATTTGTTATCCGAGATGAAGGTATTCTGAGTAATATTCCAGACATATATTCCGTAACAGAAACTATTGCATCAATGCTACCGTAATTTGGCCAGACATGTGCAGCTCACAATCTAGGCCGAGACATGCCCAGCTGTCAATCATTCTTTCTGTCAAATTCACTAAATCTAGGAATTGAGGCCTTCCAGTATATTTCTCAGAATTTACCCCCATGCAAAATACTGTGACAAAACATTTTGTTGCTGGGTGGATGGACTGTAAATTTAGGGGGGGGGGGGTAGCGGGGCTATCGG
>JAODAG010000018.1:53935-73431 GCA_027574785.1 Orphnurgus asper | reverse complement strand
GACTTCGGTATGGGAGGCAAGCGGGCTGCAGACTATAAGTAGGGTAGGTGGAAGTTAAAGAAGACCAGTTTGTGTAATATAATTGTCGTTGAGTAATTGACGGTGCTGTTAATATTTCCTAGAACGGCACACAGTATCATGTTCAGTGTTGTGTTTCGGTATTCTGTTTATGTAGAGGACTCGCACTCCCTTCATAACTTCTGGGAAGTTTTAGATAACCCATTCTTTTCTGATGTTGTGTTGTTGCAGTGTCAATTGTCAAAAGAGGAAGATTTATGCATTAATTTGGTAAACCTGTATGTATATTACCCAAAGTCTGCCATATCACTGACCTTAATACTACTTTCACGGTAACGTGCCTTCTTACAATGAACGGTTAACCACGTGAGTGGGGTATATAGTAACAGTACAGGCCAACCCACCTATACCAAATTTTCTCTTATTATATTATAGACAGGCATTTTCTCACTTGCAGTCTTCCCTAGCCATGCCTGGTAATCCATTAGTACAGTACATGTATCAAATACTTGCTTTTTCTTGTGGCTGCGTGTGATGACGACGTTACATTGGCATTTACGTAATCATTAACTTTCATTTGAATGAACAACCGATTTAAAGTACTTTACTTAAATTTTTATTTATTTTTTTATTTATTTTTTAACCTTTTTGGGAACCGTCTTCCTTTGAAGCATGGTGTAGCTTTTCATTCTTTCAATCTCTGCTGAATTAATCCATAAAACAAACCAAACCCTAAAGCGAAGAGTCACTGGGGAGTCGTAAAATTCATCCTGCCTGCCATAAAATAGCCCACACTCTCCAGATGAATCTTCACCGCATCTGTTTTATTTTTTATGTTGGGATATGTCAGAGACAATCTGAGTGAGATGTGTACCAGGGATAAGGGTATGGATATAAATTTGTAAAATGGTCAAAAGTTCATTCATTTTTGTCGTTGTTAATTTGTTTGTGAGACAAATTTTTCTTGGGACCTCTTCGTTCCAGGAAAACGTCTGTTCGGTCGTAGCCCGGATGGAGGACGTTAACGCCAAGTTCAAAGAACGAAGGGAGACTCTGGTTGCGATCATCAAAAGGTGCGAACGACCTCCGACCCCGCCGCCAGTGGTGGTTCCGACAGCGGTGGTTGAAACTCCTTCAAAGCAGAAGTCGCCGCCTAAAAGGTTTTTTTTTTTAACGTTTATGGGGATAATTTAGTTTAGAAAGTCCCGGGAAGGGCAAGTGTCCTCATAAAAAAGTGCCCGAAAGCCAAGGAACCCAAACCACGAACCGCCGCACACTTCAAAGTCTACCACCCAGCTGGAAAAAAAAGAAGTACCTACCAAGAGCATGATTGCATTTTAGACATTATACTGTACAACCGAATCAGTCAGAATATTCTGCGCTTCCACAACTCATCTGAGAGAAGAAATTCTTCCTGGCATCTAACCTACATCGCCTCCTAATTCTGGTGCTTGAATCAGTGACCTCTAAGTACTCCTCAACTTGAAACTATCTTAAAAAAATGTAGGCAAAGTCTTACAAGAAACCTGTTTTTGGTTATGAAAGAGTCGAGAGAATGAAAACTATTTCAGCAAGAAATAGAAAGTGTGTTTGTACACTTATCTGTTTGTGATTTGTAGTCCTGCATTAAAGACTTCCTTAAGCAGACTATGGGGTAATATAAAGTATAGAATCTACTTTTATTCTTGTATACAGTATCAATGAAGGCTTTCATATTCAGTGCTCATTTTACTGTTACTCTTATCCTAATAAGTTTGTTAATTAACCATATCCAACACCTGTATAATACCAAGCTAACACATATCCCCTTGATAACATTACATGAACTTGACTAAGTTCCAGATTTCTTCTTAAAATGACCAAGCCAAATATTTCCTATACCTTCACTGTAGGTGCTCTGTCAGTAAAAAAAGAGACTGCTTTTAGTCAGATTTGGAGTCGGTTTTGGGAGTCGGTTTTTTATTATAAATTTATAAGTCTACTTGGAGTAAGTTTTGAAGTCAGTTTCAAAGTCAGTTTTGGATCAGAGTCAGATTGGAATCCAGTCCAGATCTGCCTGTTTGAAGACCGAATCTTTACTAAAACATTCAAATCTGATTCAATTTACACTGAAACCGACCCTATACTGGCTCCACACTGACTCCACAGTGACTTACATTTCTAGAAGGGATGTAGGCAACAATGAGGCAGCGAAGGAAATTAATCCAACAGCTGCAGGACGGCTCGGCAAAGAACGTTTCTAGCTCCGTTTGTACCAACTTTTTAATTAAACAAGAGACAATCAAAGACCATCACCATTGTCATCCAAACCTTGAAAACCTTGGAAATTCTGCCCAGTTAGAATCGGAGGTTAAATATTCAAAAAAATTCTATTTTTGAGATGGCGTGGAAGTCCAGCACCTCTAGCAAAGTTTGGGTATAGCATATCTCTTTAATGAAGAATAGTTAAAGCCCATAATTATTTCTACTTTTGTTAAGTTTTCACTTTGAAATGACCTCACCTTCCTAATTTATTTGGCCCTATATCTCCGTGGGGAACTGTATCTTTTATTGCTCTAAAGTTAACCCACTTTTAATTCTTTCATTATCTTGACACCATGCAGTTCCATCGCCACTTTTACACCCATCAGAGTTCCAGCACAGAGCCTGACGCCTCCATCTAGCGAAGGCAGACCTGTGTCACCATTTAGAAACAAGAAAGGCAAGAAAAACAGGCATAAGAAGGTAAGATGATATGGTGTGACCAGTGTCAAAGGTCAGATTATTTTGACCTGATATTTTAATAAAAAAAAGCCTATAAAAATGTAATAATTATTGTAAATTGGTTTTCATTTTGTGTCTTAAAGATGATCCTGCACATTATTCTTTTTAATATACAGACGTGACCGGGCCCTTGAAAACGTGAGCAGTTTTGGAATAAATCGTTGCAATCTTCAAAGGCTTGAAAGATCTTGAATAATTTGATACTTTTAAATCTTGGCTGAAAAGCGCTAAAAGTTTCAGGTAGAGCGTACTGGATACAGGATCTCCATTTGTTGGTTAAGAGCCCTTATAAAGATTTACATTGCAAGTGATTGGCCAATTATTTAATTAACATATATTAACATATATGAATAAACATTTACAAAGTGTAGAAGTGAATCATTGTTACCTGTTTTTATCAAAACAAAAGGTTGGTAGACTCCTCAGCATCTGCCATAACTTCTGGTAACCTGTGAACCAGTGTTATTCGTTATCCGTTATTGGTAACTGACCAATGAGGTGACACTTTATAACCAGTGCGCACCGGCCCAATAATTTTGTCCGGAATATTGCGGCGTGGCTAGCCGTCTGATCAATCCCGCCTTCAAACTTTTCAAGGTTTGGCCCGTTACTTTTTTCATCGTTGAAAGAGTCGTTTGGGAGAAAATTTACCAAAACCCTGATGTGATGCAGGAGAATTAGATCTCCAGCTGCATGTGTACACAGCCTCGTCATTTGTTCCGTCGATCCGCAATGGTGTAATTTGACCATTTCATGCACCATGTTTTGAAAAATTGTCTCTTCTTCTTCTTCTGCTTTCTAGTCCTTATTTTTTAAGAGGAGTATGTAGTACAGTAAGTAACATCTAGTGATGTTTGAGTTGTTGTGAGTTGTCTGTCCTTTCGGTGAAGTTTTGTCGTTCACGATGGGCGTGCTTGTGTTAAACGTCGTAATTTACACCAAACAATCCATTGCAAAGCCAAATGTGGGGAAAGGAAGTCCTTGTTCATCGGTAAAGTTCCTTCAAACTCACTGTATCTGCGGCGCTATGGATCTACCGTGTGGATCGAGCCTTATGCTAACAGCTGCACATTATCAATCAGTTATGTTATGAAATATAGTACTGTAGATACCTTTGACTTTTATAAAGCTGGAAAAAATCCTCGTTTATTTGGTTGTTTTCAAACTAGTCGTAGGATGCAGGAGTGATAAAAAAAAGTCCCGATAATAAAGTCAATACAATCTTACAAATTTTGGAATGTCGTGCATTCTTTGGGCGTAAATTATGTTGATAAAGTCAACTTCATTCTAAATTCTAGGTTGCTTGCTTGGTATCGCCCCCGTTTGTTTATATTGACATAGTATGCACTTAAATACTTAATCATCTAAGTACGCTTTTGAATTGTAAATAATAGAGACGTTGTCATGAACCGCATATATTGTAGGCGTGTGGATCGAATATTTAAAGGCAAAATATTTTTATGGTATTAACCTAATTTTAGTTGTAAGTTTACTGCATTTCCAAGTTTAGGTTTGTTGATTATAGCAAGTAAAGAGATGCAACTACATTTATCTTTGGGATTGTAACCTATTTTGGTTGTGGAGTTTTGTATTTGTTTATTTGATTTACTTATATATATATTTTATAGTTTCAAAAACTTCCAGAAAAGGTGCTCTGGAGGTCGTACGGCGCCCGGAAATGCACCTCGGCGATATCCCTTATTTACTAGACAATAAAAAAAAAACTATACTAATTTGACCGACTTAGTACGGAGGTGACCATTTCTTTAGTGGGTCTAGCATAATTTTTGGCAGATCACACATCTCAAAGACTCGCGCTAAATTGATTAACACTCGAGTCACGATTTGCATCTCGCAGGAGGAGAGAACGATAGAGATCGTTCGAGAGGACGTTCCCGACCTCGGCCACAGCAGCGATAGCGACCTACAGGACGAAGACACCGGCTCTCTTAGCTTCAAGAGGAAGTAAGTGTCTAGCCTATGTCTTTTACCAGGGAGTGGTCACACCCATGCATGTCCTGTAAAAAATTGTGAATATTCAAGAGGTAGTTTTTAAGTGTTATTTTTTCCTTTATCCTTGCAGCGAGGTGGGGGGGGGGGAAGTTTTGAAAACGGAGAGATGTCGATAAACGAAGTAGTCTCCCACGAAGATTGAATTGGTCAAATATTTTGCTGCATAGTAGGCAAAATTATGTATTTTTGCTGATTTAAATTGAGCTTTTAAAGCATTTCTTGGCTTGGAATAATGATATTTAAGTTTACACCCTTTTCTCTAGTGAAGTAAAACGGTGCGCGACTCGACGTGGCACTAACTGCATGTCCTATGCAGGACAGCGTCGCTTCGATCTTCCTGTATAACTGTCGACCTTTGACCTTTCACCCAGCAGCGAATGCGACCAGGAGCTCGAGTTGATCCCAATCGATGGAAGCGACCAGTTGCGCCTCAGGTTGGCTGTAGCAGAGCATGCATGGCCTGCCGGATGCATGTCTGGAAGGGTGGGAGGAGGGGGTGATGGAAAATTCCTCGTGGTTGCCTGCGTCACTTTGAGATTCAATTGGGGGGGTCAGGGGTCAAGGAATTTGGGAATGCCAAATACATTCTCCGTGATTTTTGTCAAGTTGACCTACCTATAAGCCCTTACGCTTAAGCATGCAATATACACAGTATGTGCATGAAACAAAATTAATTGCAAGTTGCCATGGAAACGTTTATCGATTTAATTTTGCCGCCCGAGCTGTAGCATAAATCAGATACATCTCAAAGGTCATAGGTGTCCTAGTTGATTTCAGCATAAAAATGGTGGGGGTGGGTGGTGATCCTGCAATTTGTTGATCAGGCTCTGGCTTCGTTAATCCAACCAGACAAGATCGCTCACTAGGCACATAGCATCCACTACTCGAAAGTAACTCGGTGAATACTTCTAAGGATGATATTCCCATTTGATTCCAATTGCCCTAAGTGTGTCCAAAAATCAAATTTGGAGTTAACTGGCACCATCAACTGGTTTTAACCGGTTTCAACTGGGTAGAACATCTACCAAGTGTGTTTAAATTTGGAAAACGTTCTATAATTCCCTGTTGGAATCGGTCAAAAAAGTAACCACACAAACCAAGTGGAACCGTTTGGACATTTGGATGCAGTGGATGCAGTTTCTCTAAAGCTATAGCACCAGTAAAGTAAATATTAATTGACCCGCTTATCTTTATGATGGGATTGTGGAATGTAGCATTGAATTACGAGTTTCAATGCAGCTAGCAGAGTCTGTCGTAACCTAACGTACATTTGTTGCTGCAGAAGAGAAGACTTCTATACGTACGCTACCTGCAGTGCTCATTGTTCAGATTACAGCCTAACTGTCAAGAAATTAAATACCAAAATATGGACATTCGGGGCCTGCTGAACCCTGATATTCACGGTACCCAACAGTTACCGTCAGATACATGTATATACATATTTTTCAGAGCGTAGCTGCTATCAATTTGTAGTCTTTTCATTGGCCACATGGTAAACAATAGTTATTAAAAATTTGTCGTATTTGTAAAAAGGCTCTTTAAAGGAAGCAGCTGGGCCGTCCTTCTAAAATTGGCGATGGAAAAAGCTTGCTTCGTTTGAGTGGATTAATATTGTTGCTGGTGACGATGTTGCCAGAGGTTGCCAGGGTTTGACCTTCACATTTTAGGGTGTTTGGCGGGGGGGGGAAAGCCAAAATTGGGAAGGGTTAAACCTTCAAAATATAATTTACTCAACCCAATCCATGCAATAATCATGCCTTTTGTTGGCAGTTTTATTGTGCCTATTTTTCTTGGATGAACTACTAGAGAATATCTTGTTCTGTTTTACTGTTGCGTTATTCTGTGCTATTTCAGGCAACTTATGAAAGAGTTTCTTGATACATATGGAGCCATTTTATGTGAGAATTTTTTCCAAATCAGTGTATTCTGGTTATAGAATTAGAAGTAGTTAGAACATTGGTAGTTCTACTGTAGTAGTTATTTTTCCTCTTTCACTAATATTCTGCACTATTATCAAGTCAACTTATGAAAGAGGTATTTGATACATGAAGCCTGTTAATTCAGATCTTATCAAATCAATGTATTCTGGGTAGGATTAGAACTAGCATGTTGGTAGTTATTTTCATTAATATTCTGTGCTGTTTCAGGCAAGTCATGAAAGAGTTGATCGACTCGGAGAAGATTTACGTCAAGGAGCTGGAGTCTGTCCTCACAGGCTACATCCAGGAGATGAAGAATCCAAACCTACAGTCGTCTATCCCGGAATCTCTCAGAGGAAAAGAAGATGTTCTCTTTGCGAATTGGGAGGAGATCTTTGAGTTCCACAAGAGGTAAGAATTCTGCAAGTTCGTAAACCCTCTTTTCCCCGCTTCCCAGGCATTTTCCAGTAAGAGGATTTTTAGATTCGTCCGTCCGTTAAAATGTCGTCTATAGCCAGGAAATGTTTGAACCTTATATTTTTTTGTGAAATTTAATTAGTCAAGTTTTTGTTCTAAGTTCTTGTTGTTGACTACCCATGCATAAGTCTCATGACTCTTGCATGAGTAGTCAAGAACAAAAAAGAGATTTTGAGCTAAAATTTATCTTTTTGACCCCTTTGCTTTCATTTTTTTCGTTCAAGGATATTTCTAGTAGAGCTGGAAACGTACAAGCTCACCCCTACTCTGGTTGGCAAATGTTTCGTAGAACGGGTAGGTGTTGTTGACTCACGTTTTTCCACGGAATTAAAGTAACATTAAAGTTTAAAAAAAAATTGCCATATCATAGTAATTTCTTGGCTGGTCCACATGGCAAGATTTGTTTCAGCCTATACAAAGTCGAAAGTCCCTGAGGTTTTGTAACATGCCCATCAAAATTCAATTTAAGCCATCATCCTTATGCAACCCACCTAAAATCATGGAGACACCACCGTCCAGGCTGCATCTGCTGCAACTAACCATAATTAAATGAAATAACCATGGAGACCAGTACCATTTTCATCTCTTTAGACACCACTGTCAGGGATGCTTCTGCAGCCCATAAATTAAAGCATATTATTAAATTCGCTTGCTAAGTTAAGTCAACCTAAATGCTGCATTTCCTTGGCTAGTCTAGTCGTGAAAATTCTGCCCTCGAAAGAATGAAAATTCTGCCCTCGAAGAATGAAAATTCTGCCCTCGAAGAATGAAAATTCTGCCCTCAAATGAAAATTCTGCCCTCAAATGAAAATTCTCGAATGACTTTTCACCTACGCTATTAGCTCTCGTACGTGGATCGTTGTTCTCGTCGATCCTGCTTGGAATTCAAATTTCCCCCCTGTTTTCGCAGAAACACGACTTGGACCAACTCTACTGCGTCTACTGTCAGAACAAGCCTCGCTCTGAAAATCTCAGAAGGGATATCGGATATAACAAGTTCTTTCAGGTGACGATTTACGTCTTTGAGGCTTTCCCTGAATAACATGATGAGTATATAGTTCAAATGGATCTTTCTTTTAATAACCTTATTGAACGACGCCTATGAATACCGTAGGGCTAGTGCTACTAGCCGCATTGGTAGTGCTAGTACAGAAAGCACAACAAGGTTAGCGATATTTTTGAGTGACTGGATCATCTGGCCGTATCTTCATATCTTCAACTTTGTGACGTCATGAGAGAACTGAACTTACTAGTTGGGAGAATAAATGATGACCAACATAATTTGTCCCTTTTTCTAAAAAAAAAGTAGTAAAAATCAAAGGGTTTATGATTGGAAATAATGACCAAATGATCAGGTCTCTGCAACTGCTGATGTGGAGACCTGACGTTGCAGAAGGCAGCAGATAATGGCTTCGCCGTCAGTCCACTCGACCTTCTGTGATAACCTCACACACCGGTCTCCATTCGGCAATAGAGATCCTCTCTGCTGGTCATTATTCCCCAAACCAAACTTGGTCAGAATCATTAGGAACAAATGTTATTCATGTTTGTGGGTCATTAAACATCATGTAATTATATTAAACATCATTGAAAATTACATTAAAGATCATGAAGTCTTCCCAAGTGCTGATTTGATGTTGACAGAAGTTTGTTACAATCACATTTATTTTATCTACCTGACTACTAACATGTATCTGTCTGTCTGTCGTTCTGGCATTCTACCAGTCTTAGAGTTACTGTTACAATCATAGGTAAGGTCATGAAAATATGTATAATAGTAAGATAGTTTTACGTATTTATTTGTTGTTTTCGTCTCACTCAGGAATGTCAACAAGCCCTAAACCACAAGCTTCCCATCAGTGCATATCTGTTGAAGCCAGTCCAAAGAATTACCAAGTATCAGCTTCTTCTTAGGGTATGACAATTTAACTTGATCGTCTCTGTTTCGGCCGGAAGTGGTATTCATTTTTGGTACGACCTTTACACTGTTAGAGGGTTCTGATTGATGATTTTGAGAAGGATTCCTGTATTTGTGCGGGTATATAAAACTGCTGAAAGAAGTGACGAGGGAATTTTATCCCCCCCCCCTCACCAAGAAACACCCAACTGTCACAACTCATCAAAATCTCAGCCCCTGACCTTAGCAGCCAGTCTTTGCCAGGGCAACTCACTGTTCAGTTGAGTGGTGTATCCAATGTTTTTATTATCTGCATTATAAATCAGTTCTTGACGTATTGATAGCTCTGTGTAATTAATTGTGTTTATAGCTCTGTTATGACAGTTTTATGTCTTGAAGTTGGACATTGTTGTGTTCCTGGAGTAAAACATCATGGACAGAAAGAAGAACACCCTTGAATAGTGATATAAAAATGTTAAATATTGATCATCATGTTAGATATTGGGATGCTACTCATGACACAAATGTCACAGAAAATACCTGTTGAACTTCTACATTCAGTTTGCACCTACTACCATGAGCATGTCATTGGTGGGGGGATCTTTTTTGGATGGTGATCCATGCATTAATGGAATTTAATGTATTCATGATATAATTTTCTTTAGGAAATGATGAAATATTCAGCATGCGAAGAAGGGGCTGATGACCTGCAAGCAGCAACTGATTGTATGCTGACAGTACTAAAGTATGTGAATGACTCCATGCATCAGGTGGCCATCACAGGCTTCCAGGTATGTAGTCATGTAAACTATATAGTATGCCGACAGTATTAAAGTATGTGAATGACTCCATGCATCAGGTGGCAATAACATGTCTCCATGTATCTAGTCATGTAAAACTCCAAGCAAATTTTTTTCAATATACATGAAATGTTTTGTCTTCCTGACAATATAGTAACTATTAAATAGTTATGTTTTGTGGTTTTATTTCCAGGTTCATTGAATTATATTTACCCCAATATCATGGTTTTCACTTCCCCAACCCCTGTTTTTCCTACACATACTTCCACTATGACTACTACCACGCTAGTGCCATGCAGCAGCATACCAGTACTAGGGCTAACAGTATCAAATAGGCCTAGGTGTCCTAGGCAACTTGCATATAGTTTCGATTCTGAGTCTGAATTGTCTCAGAAACGTTCGATGCCAGCTACCAGTGTATGTCATGATCTGTATCAAATATCTTGTGAATGTGAAGGTTTCAGACTCATGTCGGGTACATTGTGGTCGATTATTGTTACAAGGGCGTTAAACGAACCATCCCTCCGTGGCGGATAAATCCGCCCCCGGAGCACCGAAAGGGTTTAAAATGCCTGCTCTGTACTTGTCGTTACAAGAGTTTTGGGGGGGGGGCCCTGTTACAGTGCATCATTCGTCAAGCGTCTGAAGGATTGCATAAGCTTGAAGAGGTCGCCGTATGGCCTTCCAAGTCGCGTAAAATCTGTAAACGACGTTCGACAACACCCGTGATGTATACGAAGCCTAATCACCTTCCTTCATTCAGGGCAACCTCGGCGAGCAGGGGAAGTTGCTCACGCAGAGTTCCCTCTTCATCTGGGTGGAGAACAAGAAGAACCGACACACCTTGAAGGAGATCAGGCAGAAGAAGATGCAGAGGCACGTCTTCCTCTACGAGAAGATGATCCTCTTCTGCAAGAAGCGGAGGGACTTCAAGGACAAGACGTGCTATGCATTCAAGCACAGTATCAAGGTGAGGGCAACGTTGGATATCGACGTTGTCAAACGTGTGTGTGTATGTGTGTGTGTGTCGTACGTACGTCGTACGGCGGTCATTTTGTTTCTTCTTTCGGGAAACCAACGCTGGACTTTTAGTTAGGAGGCTTATCGGAGGAAATAACATTTTGTTTGCGGGAGATGTCAGGGAGATGCCTTCTCATGCGCCAACTGTAGTACTTAGCTAAAATACCGGTACGAGTCTTTGAAATGTAAAACTCAAAAGAAGACGAAGGTTTAGGCCGGGGTTTAATGGCCAAGCGTGATTCCTTGCATACCCGGTGCTATTCAGCGATACTACTGATATCACTGCTTGTATCTAAATACCTCGTTGGTGGCATCTAGTGTCTATATATGAGGTAACATACGCCTCATCATCATTATCTGTGTAATGTAGCTGGATGTTGGGCCAGGTGGGATATATACAGGGTTTCATGTTGTTAATCATGAATTTTAGATTGGTTCTTCTTCTATCATTTTCTCGCTGACTTCTTTGGTTTCACTCAATGAGGTGTCATCAGCAGCCTGGACAGCATAGAATGGGTTTGTATTCATATTAACAGACTATTAAAAAAAATGTTCCTCGTCGCAACATATTTTACCTTAAAAACAGAAAAGAAGGAAAAAAAGTTTTTTGTCGGTGTTAAGTTTGTTATTTTCGCCTTTCAGGTCCCGACCCTTGGCATCACAGAGCATGTCAAAGGTGACAAGAGAAAGTTTGAACTCTGGTCAGCAGGAAAAGCAGAGGTCTACACATTCCAGGTGAGTGACTCTGTTCACTTACCAACTGTGCTTGCTCCAAATTTACCTTACAGGGTCATGCAAGAAGGTCCTGAATACTTTACTGTGGGTGGTTTGTCAGTCCGAGGAGGTTTGCCTTCGGCTGCTTGTCTTTATATCTGATCATATGCGCCTGCAGGAGACCACAAGCCCTACCGTGGTCAAGATTGTAGCCATTTCCACGAGCAAATGATACCGATCACAAGCACCACACTGTCATGTCGTCTGTACTGACCTCGCAGACGTTTGGTTACAATAGATGGCTATGGGATTCCGAAGTGGTCTGCACGCTAACGTGCAATCGGGTGTGGTTGCAAGAGCGTTCATGCGTAGTTCTGATTACAGTCTGATTTTTGGGCTCATGACCCTCATTGTTCCCACAGCTCTGAAGTACTATCATTGGCCTTGGGCAAATGGTTTGTAGACCTATCACTCAAGGTAGGCAATGAGATTGGGTTGGACGGGGGGGGACTGGCAGACTCTTTTGTGGTGAACGTTCCTGCCATGATCACCTACGTGCATCAACGTTGCCTTCGTAAAGATCTTCTTGATGAGATTATTATAAACTGTACGCTCGTTTTTGTCTTGTGGTCTTCGTTATCCAGGCATCTTCAGAGACAGACAAGCATTCCTGGGTCAAAGCTTTTAGACAAGCACATCTACTGAATAACGACGACAGAATTTTAGGTGAGTTTTATTTTTGTTATTTTTTTCTGTGGAGAACTTTATGTCTTGTCTTTTGTCTCCTGCTTTGGTCGTCCTGGCAGCCATAAACAAGATGGTGCCACAGGCAATGAGGTAGCTCGAGATATGTAATAAGATAGGTAATGAGATAGGTAACGAGATATGTAACGAGATAGGTAGTGAGATAGGTAGTGAGATAGGTAATGAAATAGGTAACGAGATAGGTAGTGAGATATGTAATGAGATAGGTAGTGAGATAGGTAACGAGATAGGTAACAAGTTAGCTTGAGAAAGCTAGGTAACGAGATAGCTTGAGATAGGTAACAAGATAGCTCGACCTGGCAACCGTAATTCATGGTGCCGATCAGCAGATCCGTGGCAGCATATGTCATAAAAGCATGCGATCGTTTGCAGACGAAAATATGCCCAGGAATCAATGTTTTAACTAAACATGTGTACCTCGGAACGAATTGATGCGATAGTCTCTGAAATCACCCTTCGAACCAAACGCTCGAAATATGTTTTGCTTCTGTGACCATAGAGAATTGCTCTATACCCGGGCAATGTAGTCGACATCAAGCATCCTGTTCGATCAAATTTAGTTCTTTTAAACAAACCACCGATTAAAATCAAGTTTACGTGCTCCGAAGCAGGAAAGTTATTCTGACTGTATCAATTAACATAAATTCTGTTATGTAGGTTGCCTGTTGAACCAATGTTAGACTTACTTCATAATCAATTGTTTCTTTTAACTCGCCGAGAGAGTAATTGGACTAGAGAATTTATCCGTCGTAATGACAACAGGGGTAATTGCACCGTAATGTCATTCTGTCCACAGAAGCCTCTCGTGGGATAGTGGGGGTTTACGAGTGCTCCCTGTTAAACCTTGGAAAAGTGTCGACACCCCAGAGCATTTCACGTAACGATGGAGCAGTACTTTCGGTGCTTCGGTACCTCCTGTCGTAAATCGATGTTAATGACCTGGAAAGTTCCATTCCAGGTCCATATTTTGAACTGGCACTCTTAGGCAATTTGTTTTTTACCGATATGGGGTGTTATTTTGTTGCCTACCTAAAATCAGACGTTTCCTTAGGTTTATAGACGTTTAATGTTTCTTGACAGGAAAAAGAAAAAACCCCAGAAATATAATTTATAGAGATGCACAGAGCATTAAAGAGACCTACTAAAAACTACTACTAAACTAAACTTTTTTCTGGGCTTCGTTTAAAAGCTCACATTTCATTCGTCTTTAAGAAAGTTTTCAAAGCATACTTGGTGCAGCAAGTGTTGCTTCATTATTACACTACAAGTTTTTTCAACTAATTAGCAGAATAATATTAATGCCCCCGCCTTCATGGACAAGACTCGTCGATTTGTAGAACAGGTGTTTTCAAGATTTCATTTTTGTTCGTATTGTGTATCATACGCATTATAACCAGAGGAAATATAGAGGCATACCGTAACATAAGTTCTTTTCAATGCTCTGTTGATCATGGGTGTATACTGCACAGCTATCTCGGTCACCTAAAGCAGGGAGAGGCCACAAGCCACGCCTACATACATAGTACGTCATACGATGTCACAGTAACCACCTGTTCTGTCAGAGCTTTGTATCTTATTTTGCGATCGTACCGATAGTTGAGAATATCGGCAAAACACGGATCGGCAAAAATGTCGACAATCTTCCGATATTGCTTTTGCCAATTTGTAATTATTGGTCAACTACAACACTGTAACGTTAGCCTGTTACGTTATACAGTAGCCTATATAACTAGTCTACTTTGTACGTTGCAATGTTCTGATAAACAAACAGTACAAGCCATGCCTCGAATCTCATTATTAAAGAATGATGTAATGGTTCGATTCTTTCTAGTCGATGCCGCCATTTTTACTGAATTTTTACTGAGCCCCGCAATTGCGTGACCGAGTCGCCCGCTAGTATTTATTTCACGCCGCAGTAGGTAAATTAACCTCGTAACCAGTGTTCGTAATCTTCGCAAATTTTCACACAGTAAAGTCAACGGCGACTTGGTCGTTGGAGCAGCGAGTCTTTGCAATTACGCTGGTGCTTAAGTTTTAGCGTCACTGTGGTAAATGTACAGATCGTTATCAGTAAATACTTTTCAGAATGTGTTTCAAAAATTCTACACATTAAAATATGCTTGTGCCTTATATTTTCTACTTACAATTACAAATTCGACTCACAATTAGCAAGTGATATAGTGCGAAATTCGAGCGATTAGTTGTCTAGTATAAGTTTTAAATGCTCACGAGGAGGCGTGTCCCATTTGTCTTGCGCATTACAGGCACCGAGCGATACGTAACTCGTACGTGTACGGTTACAGATGCGCTCAACCCGAATCATGGAAAATAGCGTTTCCACTGCAAAAAGCTTGAACATGTGGCTCTGTTCTTAAATAGATGAGTCGAAGAAGATTTTTAACAGTCTACCGATTCTTAACGCACAAATCCGCAGGACAAGACAGTCTTTGTCTTCTTATAGAAATGAATTAATTGGCTAGTTATAGAAATGCAAATTGCAAACGAAACTTTTACAGCGTTGCATTTCAATATGGGGGGGGGGGCGTCTCTTTACAAAGAGAGAGCATTTTGTTTTGTCTTTTCCAACAACAGCAAATTAGCCGTATAGTCTGTTTCTCTTGTTAATAAGCAATCTTAACATGTCATATTATAGCAAAATTTATACACGTCAGATTTCCAAAATTTGCAGGGCTTTTCCCCCCCTATAGGGCACCCACCAGCTTCGCGAAGCAAGCGCTTGCGATGTCAATTATTCCTAAAGTATGTTAAAGTCCCCCACTTTAAATTAGGCCTGTAGCAAGCAGCAGAAGGATGGAAGGGGGTTTGCCTGCATGCCAATGGTTGAAATATTCGCCGTACACTGCATAATTATTCCCCCCGTTACATGAGACTCCAGGAGAGCGGCGGCAATATTGAACAGATTTTACTATTCATTTGTAAGATCACACGTCACTTCGTCACTATAACACTCAAACAGTCTCTCGTATTTCATGACTCCTGCGGTTAGACCTTTTAAAAACTATTCATCCGTTTTGGAAAGTATTGATTAACTTCCCACAGCACAAATTGGTATAAACATCTTCAATGTTAAAAATGCCTCGTTTGACTTTTTAATTTTTTTTAATTTTTTTTTTTATTAATTATTTTCTTATTAAAGATTCTTTATTCTTTCCTGTATAAAAAACCCCTCCCCCCCCAGCAAATTTTGAGCGAGTTCTGTTATTCTTCCAACCCAAACCATCGACTCTTTCAGGAAGCAAACCTCAGCAGCCGAGGATGGTCCACAGCCTCTCCGCGGAGAACGTCTCCAACGCCAACGGCGTGAACAACAACCTTGCCGGGACGACCCCGGCGCTGGTCTCCTCCCCCACCGCCAGCGAGTCCTCCTCGTCCGCGGGATACGGCAGCAGCAGCAACAACCCCTCCATCAACAGCGAGCAGTCCTTCAACGAGGAGGAGGAGAACAACGAGGACGACGGCTGGGAGACGGACGACGACTTTTACGTGTCCGACGACGAAGGCCTGGAGGGCAAGGACGTCCAAGAGGTTCGTCTGAGGCCCCGCCACGCTGCAGGGCCCCCCGTTTTTTCGGTTGCCCCTCCTCTTTTTATTCTTCTTTTTAGATTAAATACCAGGGGCTTTTGATTTTTAAAGTCACCCGGACGTTACCATCAGACCTTTGCGCGTTTGTATCGTTTTCATTATCATTACTTCTGCCTGTATTAAGTTAGCGACATGTTTGGCATGTTGGATAACTATGAAACTTGGTGTATGTGTTGGTCATGGTCAGTAGGTGATCCATATTGTTTTTTTAATGTGCGCTAGCATGTATGATATTAATGAATGGGCAGGACTTGCATTACAATTCTTCCTTTTGTCATTTCCTTGACCTACATTCTTCCTTATAGTTCCAAATTTTGATAGCCAAGATAGGGAAATGTTTCTCGAAGGTGTATCCATTATTTTTAAATCGTGGTCTATGGTTTATTTAGAGGCTTCTTTGTTGCGATTATGCATTGAACACATTTGCGCATATTCAATCCTACGTTGGCCAAGGCCGTTATAACCTCCAAAGTGCGACGTCGATTTCCGCTTCTCTTGTCCTGCAGCAAACCCTGACCAACAAGCAGTACGTGGTGATCGCAGACTACGACAAGGAAGAAGACGGGGAACTGTCCGTCAACGAGGGAGAGGTCGTCAAGCTCCAAAGGGTTGGTAAAGAGGGATGGTGGTTTGTCTCGTCCCTGCAGTCCTGTCTTACGGGATGGGTACCCGGCGGGTACCTCTCCCTGTTGTCACCGCATGAGCTTCAACCCTCGTCTTACTTTGGTGTAGAAGGTGCGCATTTTTACGTTATCTTTGTCCTTTGCAGTGGTAGTTTCTATTTTTTTTTTCTTTTCCTTTTTTCGTTTGGCGTTTCGTCCACTCACTAACCTCAGGGCAAGTAAAACTTGTCAATTTATTCCATAGCCTAACTCATCAAAATATGGACGACCCCTTACCGCTCACTTCCCCTCCCCCTCCCCTTATTCGCCCCTCCCCTTATTTTTCCTCGTGTTGTAGCTGTGCCGGGAACGATGCTGACTTATGGGTTTCCCCCGTGTTTGATGACGTCAGGGATTGCGCCCACAGATTATTGGTTCCCAAACTCTTGAACTAATAAATACACACCAGTCGTGTAACAGCCTCGAACCTGCTGCCATCAAATCTTGCTGTAGTGGATATCTAAGTTACGGTATACCGCCCTCTTGAATACATTGCAGCACTTTTACAGTTGTTTTTTTCGTAGGTTAATAACGAGCTTTGCCCTTTCTTTCTGACGTGAGAGGGGATCATTTCATGAACTAGTCTCGGGACTAATTATACAGTTCATTGCAAAGCTACTAACGTTAGTGAATTCAGCATAAATGAAGGACCAAAACAAAACCACCTCTGTAAAATAATAGCAGATAAGGGGCATCTGTAGTTCAGAGAGTGAATTAAGAGGACTACTATTTTCACTCTAAACATTCGCTTTGTATAAATGAAATGGAAATATTTTAAAGATCTTTCCGTTTCAATAAGGAAGAAAAATGTTTTTTTTTTATGTTTAATTTAAATTTAATGAAATTGACATTCTTGAATCAGCTAGGATCTGCAATAATGCTGGCTGTTTACTATGAATTTTTGCAATCAGAAAGCAAATTGTAATAATATAATATAACCAAAAAGGCAGCTTACACATAGAAGTATGATAATTCATATCATAATAATACAGCATAACCAAAAAATAGCTTACAATACATAGCTTACAGAAGTATGAGAAATAAAAAGACAGCCGTTACATATAAAAGTACGAGAAACCAAATCATAATAATGCGACATAACAAAAGACAGCTTACACATAGAGGTTGAGAATTTAAATCATATTAATACAACAACCAAAATTTAGCTTACGTACATAGAAGTTTGAGAAAGCATTATTTATAATATAGCCGAAAAATTCTGTAGTGTTTTCTTGTGGGTCTGGGAAATTCAAAATGTGTCTGATTTTCTTTTGTTTCTAACTTTACAGTTGCTGTTAATTTGCATATACTGTCGTCTATATATACTGCTAAAACTATGTCGCATGCTCTTAACACATGGTGCAGCATTAATTCATGCGTCGATCTATGTTACATGCTTATTATGACATTCTTCTGCAGCCGGGAAGGGCTAATTACATCGTTTGGATCCGTCACCTCTTTCGAATGAACTATAAATCTAAATAGACAACGTAGGTCGCACATCTGGTTTAGAGGTCATCAGGCTGGAATTGAAGACCCAGTCCCAAACTAAATATTTTTGTTCTGGTGGTTCAGAAGACTCAAAAAGTTAGGTACAATGCTCCCTGTTAGTGTAGTGTCCTCGAACCTCCTTGAGGAGTTTGTAACCCTCCTGTACAGTACAATGGTTCCCCCAAAAGACCGGATAGTTAGGTTCAGTGCTTCCCTAATGGTGCAGTGTTCTCACCTTGAATTAATCCTTTACTGTACAATAGTTCTGCAACACCTCAGAAGTTACAATGTTGTTTTTGGAAAGTTAATAAGCTTTACCAAAGGCTAGTGGAGCCCGTCACATCATGAATGACACTCGATGCCCACCATTCATTATACGCTGGTTGTAGACCCTTCGCATTCCTCCAAGAGGCCGTTTACATTTTGTTTTCTTATATTGCCACGTGTTATACCACCTGTGAACCGGTTGCATTCGATTGACTTTTACTTTCTTGAATAATTAAAGAGATTTAAATTGGCTTTTTTTTTAATTCTCACGAGGACACGAAAGATGCACAGAATTCAAACATCCTTAAAGTAAAAACGTAGCTAGCTTAGCTGTTTGTGATTCATTCTATCGAACCTGAAGTTTGCCTACCGGAATTAACTTTGACCTTGGCGACTGACTATTTCATTTCTGGTTCTCAGAAAATGATTTTGTTTCCGTACAACAGTAAAAGTTTGGTTCGTGAAGATAAAGTGTTTTTTTTTTTTTTATAGTTTTCTTCTCGTTAGCACAAACGAGAATCGTGCAGTGACAAGCAGGGATTTAGGATTTGATATGATTTAGTTGGGGACCCAAATGAAAAATCTAACGGCGAATCACTATTAAACACGATGGTGAAGACCGTATTCGTCACCACTGCAAAGCTAGCCGTGTTGAACAAGTCATGCCTGGGGGTAAGTGAGGGTTTGGAAAGACCTGAAATATCGTAAAGGAGAAAATCCCCTCCCCTTACCTTGATATTTAGGTACAAGCTGAGGTCACAACATGACTACAGTGAAATCAAGATTTATAAAGAGGTTTATAAAGACCCTTGCAGATGTAAGTGGGTCCCAAAAGTTACAGAAACAGAATAGAAACATTTTTTATTCATGATATAAGAACTTGGTCCCATGGAGGGAAGTAATTATATAACAACATGCAGAAGTTTTTGTGGGGCTTCCAGATAAGTTGAAGATCGAACAGCATCTTAAAGTGGAGATGTATATCAGTTTCAGTTTATTTCCACTTTGTTTCTTATCATTGTGTTTGTGCGACAGACGTGCATGAAAGCGAGGGGTGATACGTATGAAGAAAATTATGAAGTACATG
>JAODAG010000018.1:9392-22234 GCA_027574785.1 Orphnurgus asper | reverse complement strand
TTATAATATATATATACAATACTCTATAACCTGCAGCATCAGTGTAATTACATTAGGATATATTGAAAACTGTCTTCCCAGGGATATTAATTTCATATTTTGGCCAGACAAATTAAATGAAGATACAATCGTGGGGTAAAGCCTCCCAACATCATCTTTGAAGGATTTTCCTCCATCCTAATTAAATCACGATAGTTTCCCCCTTAAAAAAAGAGCTAAAGAGAATACTGTAATTGTATTTCGTCTCACTTTTAAGGAAGCCAAAAAACCATGAAAAATTCAATCCGTTAAACGCAAGCCTTTGTTTCAGCTAATGAAATTACGCCGCAATTTCATTAGGCAAACAAATCCATTTACTCTTCTTTCTGTTTGTTCCCTTCTCCTTTCCCCCCACGGTCAATTATTCCTTCAAAACATTCTACGGGGGTGCGGCGTTTTAAACCCTCCCTTCGACCGTTTGCAGTATTAATTACGCAGCAGTAGCCGCTAACGTTGAAATTATATCACAATTAAGACTTCATTATCATCCCGTCCGTTATAAAACAAACCGGGGACTATATACTCTTCGTACAATAAGACACTAATCAGTCCTCTTTTCTCCTGTGAGTCCAACAAAAAATTTTTTTTTAGCTGAAAGGGCTGACTCAATAAAATGCTATTCGGAGCAGAGTTAATATAATTTAGGAGAGATTAGTTTGGAGTTTTGTCTCCCATACGCGAATCGGGCATCATGTGCAAGGTTTTTTTTAAGGTTAAGTCTGTGTTACATGATGGTTATTTTCCTTATAGTTTTGTAATATTTAATTTTACATTTCAATTAGTATAGGTTATTGTGGTTTATCGTATAATACCGGCCGAGGACGTGAGAATATGCCTTAAGTTTCGAAAATCGACAAGTAGAGAGAGAGTTATACTGATCGACCGAGAGATCATTGGGCTAGTGTAGTGGCCACGCAATGTGTAGCGCATGGCTCTCATGTTGGAGGACGGTGCCCTACCATTAACCAACGCGGGCCGTCCTTAACAACACATATCCTACCCATGATCTTAGCCAGAAGGCCGAGAAGCGATACCGGTACTTTTAGAGAATGCGTGATTTCCAGATTGTGTTATCAATTCAACCATTTAGGCCTGCCTACATGAAGATTGTATTGTTTTGTAATTAACGTGGTGGAATAATTATGTAGTTCATTACATTGTTCTATTACCAAATATCAGTGTGGTTGTATATTATAACGCAAGAACGAGAGGTACGCCCGCAGCATGGACGATTGGAGATGACATTAACTTAAAACTAATTCGAAGCGATGTTTGAAAGATTTATCGGAGCACTGAGATTATTTTTCATCTTCAAGAAAGTATAATAGGCCGCACCTACAACAGTTATTATTACATCATCAAGTAAACAATTGACTATGTTATATTAAACAGCAAAATGGTTTAAAATCTCGAATCTGTATAATTGGATAATTTATTTTTAGCTTTTAAGATATTAAAGGAAGAAACTGTATGTCTAGCACAGCATGAAGTGAAAGTATTCAATTTTCATAGATTTTTTTACTTTTGTGATGTTATATTACAGCCAAAACGTCGTAGCTAAATATCTCCAAATTTAATAAAAAAAATCACCTTAAATTATGTCATTAAATATTTAAATCTATCGTCCTTACAATTAATTCATGAGGTTATGTCGAGGTAATGAGGTAACGTCATCGTGGCTAAAGAATCAGGTAACTAAATCAGAAAACGTTATTAAATAATACAAAGTTGGCGATATATTTATCGTTATAATTTGTACTCCTTACAGAAAATGAATATTTAATCATGTAGGCCTAGTACGTATAGCGATGAGTGAAATGGGGGGAGTAACGAAAGTACCCACTATGTGGATAATTTTTAAGCAGGTCGGGTCATTTAAAATGTACCGTACTAGATAAAAGTCCATCGACGAAAGTGAGGGCCCATGTGCCCGCCCTTGTGGGGTCTTTGTTGACCAAGCTTACCGGCAACATTGTGATTCCGAAGCGCTCAGACATGGGGCCTTAGGTCCCCTGGTGGGATGTCCGCCGGGGGCTGGGGAGAGTTGTCCTGGCCTCAGCGATATTATTTGCGAGGAATAATTTAAATTTAGCCAGCCAGCGAGGGAATCAATGAAATATTCTATCGACCAATAAGGAGCTAGATTATTTCAGGAGAGGGGGAAAAGGGGGGAGGGTTGTGACAGGTTGAAGGTCAAGTGAAAATTCGAAAGTTTGCAAAAGACAAAGCAAAAAGGGACCCATATTCGTTAACCCAAATTAAGCTTTCAATAATTTCAACTTGCCCTATTTCTTCAAAATCGGAAACGTACCGACATTTTCTGAGATTTCGGCCAGTGACCACCTGATTTCGAACATGTGAGATTCTGAGTATAGGCTACTGGATTTATAGCGACATATGTGTCGGTGAAAAACAGTTCCCCCGCCCCCAGAAAAGCCAGTATCAACCGTTTTACAACTTAAAAGTTGGTGATAACTTTGGGTTACGGGCGACGCCAAGTTTAGCCACATTTTCATCGGAAAATCGGGACTATGGTTTAGCTTTGTGTTCCGTAAAACTGTCCTACCTTGTATAATATAGTGTGTAGCCTAGGCATAATACTAACAAAACGCTGATGTCGAAGACTCTCCTACCTTGTATATGTATGGTGCATGTCTCAACTCGGAAAAGGCTCTTCAATGTTTCAGCCGCCCAACAACGGTTTTATTGGTTATTGGTTTCGGAGAAGAAACAAGAACAGGACGCATCCATTCAAGCAATAGAGTTATGAATAACTTCACGACCTACCTTTACTGCTCTGATTTTCTTGTTTCCGACATTTTGCTCTTCGATTTTGGAACCAGACCTGGTGAAAGCAATGATAATTGAATATTGAAATGGCGGGGTATACGTTAACCGGCCAACATCATTGCACGCACACTCGCTCGAAACAAGTTCATAGGTCAACGAATATGTAGTGTGTATCCAATCATCCAATGTGTATAAATACCAATGTGTATAAATACCAATGTCATAATGGTAACGGCCTTTTGGCTAAACTCATGTTGTATTATGTGTGGTGATCACGTACTGGTTAGAGGTTATATCATCCAACAGAGCCATGGGCTAGAAATAAATTACTTGGTACTACAGTATAGCCAATGGTCTCTTGGCATTAGCCAGTGTTTCCCAACATTTTTTGAACCGTTACCCAAAATGGTCTATCCTCCAAAGCTATCCCATTACCCCACAGGGCCGAGAATGTGAGTTTGCCGTCCTGGGGGAGGGGTCTAAGGGGATTGTTTTTGTGTATAATTAAGGGTGCTCATATGCAATCTGGTGCAATGTTTTACAATATTTGATGTGAATTTATATTCAAGATTTTCATTTTTTATGTTAGTCAGTTAGTGACTAACCGTTAGTAACATAAAGTGTCATAAAGTAACATAAAGTAACATAAAGTAACATAAAGTAACATAAAGTGTCTGTTCGATATGTTCATTTTGATTTATGGTGGATCAAGAAATTATACAAAACGAAGGGAATGATAGGATTATGTCAAAAAGGGCCACATCGAGTTATGATTTTTCAATTTTAGTTTATTTAATGGGCACAAAATACGAAGAAGTTGACAATTTATTTTTTATGTCGGCAGCAGTGCCATTACCCCCAAAAAATCGGCTCATTACCCCTCGGGGGTAATTTACCCCCAGGTTGGGAAACACTGGCCTTAGCAGTCTGATAGAAGTAGGACCGGGGGCTGGGAAGCTGGTCAGTTGCCGTGGTATTTGCTGCCGTTGTTTGGTTTAGAGAACAAGTTCTTGGGAGGGGTTTCTTACAAACCAAGTACGTCATAAATCGTATAAATACCGATGGAATAACTGTATACGTATGTCACAATTCATTCGTAGGTTAGGAGTCGGGTGGAGACCGGGTACTATATACCATTCTTCATCTTCTGGTAAATTTCAACTGTCCTGTCATAGGGGATGAAGGTACGTTGGCATAGGTTGGGGCTCCTCTAAATACTTTCGTTCTTCGAATTAACCCTGACGGTAGCTGGATACCGTGGAGGATAATGTTGCATACGCTTGTAAACAAGACCAATATCTCTAATAGATGCACAGACGGGATGATTGCGTTTGCTTTGGTGTGGGGAGCTGGGAGTTCATAGCATGATTGGGTGTAATTCTATGTTACTAATGAATCATGAAATGTTACTAAATGTAAGTTATAATCTATGCAATGTTTTTGTCCTACAGGTTTTGTAAACAAAATAACGCGTAATAACATAGGTCGTTCTTCTTGCTCATTTGACATAGCATGCGGCAGGATATGGATTAAACTACCTGAACTCGAGCCTCCGACAAGCCCAGTTTCTTGCTGAGTTCCTCTCTCATGAAGGCGTCCGGGTAATGCGTCTCGTCGAATAATTTCTCTAATTCTCCGAGCTGTTCCACCGTGAAGTTCGTACGGCTTCTCCGTTGTTTCAGTTTACCGTGGTGGCCCAGTGGGTTCTCGTCGGACCCGGCCAAGTCCAGCGGCCCGTGGACGTCCTCTAATTCGGCCCTCTCCTCGCCCGTCGAGTCTGGGGAAAGGTGGCAAGGATTCCAGAGGCGCGGTCTCTGCTGGTGCGAGGTCACTATGGCAACCTGTTGTTCGATGACGCTGGTCTCCGTTGATTCCTTTATCCGGCTCAGCGAAATTTCGTTATTATTTTTTTCTTTCGGCGAGCCTTGACTTTCCGCTTGCCCCAGTACTCCGAGTTTAAAGCGGCGTTGGTCATCCGTCTTGCTTGCCTCGAATAGGGAGGAAGGTTCCTTAATCGGCGATACTCTCTTTCCCGGGAGAGCTTCCCCGTCTCTGTTAGCATGATTGTTCTCGTCTGCACCACTCCTGCGTCCTAAATGGGAAAGAAAACAACCGATGAAAGTTTGATATTGCACAAGGTGTAGCCTACATCAGACGTAGTTGGATTTGCTTTGCAAGGACTCACTCACTTTCACTAACCTCATATTAAGGAAATACAGATTGCTTCCGAAAATTGATCTCAAATGTACAGAGGGATCATTCCGGAAGGTTTTTAATTCCGCTTAACCGACTCATTGACAGTAACAAGTATCGTACGGTACTACACAATCTAACCTCTCCAAAATGCAGCCAGCTACCTCGTATACCCACCTCCCTGCCCACAACAGCCAACGTGTTGTCGGCAACAAACTGCCATGATGGCACCATTGTGCCAAACTGATATCTATTTCCGAGCTCTATAGGAACATGGAGATCATTGGGCCAGTGTAGTGCCATGTAATGTGCAGCCCATTATTTCTGTTGGTGAGAATTCTCCACCATTGACCTGTGTCGGCTGCCCTTTACACCACGGATACTATCTATATATAGCCTACATGGTATTAGCCAAAAATGTTGAGAAGTATCTCCCTTTGATACCGACAGTGGTTTCCGTTGTTTAATTCTGATATGTTTGATATGTTAGATATATATAGATACATTTAAGTAATCTGGGATGATCTATTTAACATGAGAATGTTTCGACTTGTTTCGAAGTGTAGCTTAGCAATGTGTATTATTATGATCTTATTTTAGAATCCGTATATACACGTGTTTCATTTATCAACTTACAATCAGTGTACGTATACAGGCTACAGGCTCACCTATGCGAAATGTCAACAATGGCTTACGGTAGCTTTTCTGACTTAAATTCAAAAATCGTTGGTATGTGCACTAATTAATTTATCTACACGAATCAACTTATATGTGTGGACGTATATTTGGTTAAAGTTTCTACTGTACTTACCGGTGCATGCATTCATTACCGTCTGAAGCTTTTAAATGTTGCTTTTAATCAAAACCTTCATATTAATTTTTTTATTTTACTTGAAATAAGCAACAGAAACTATAAAAACCGAGGTTACAAATTGCCCGAAGGCTGGAATGCACATTTAATATCAAACATGTGATGACGTCACCACCTCCGAACTAGTGATTCTTTTTAAATTTAAACTTTTTGGAACAACTTTGCTGCAACCCAAGTTTCGATGTAAAGTCGCCGTGGGTGAAAACCAACACACATTAAAAGTTTTAATGCATTTGTTTACATGTATTTAACACATTGACATGTGTTATGTTTTCCTATTGAATTAAATGTAGTAAAGTGAGTAGATAACCTAATAGCTTTTAGGCTAGGATTACCTCCCATCCGCTTTTATTGGTGTTTGATTGGTAATATCTCGAAAACCGAAAATTCAAGTGCAACAAAGACTAAAAGAGTGTGGCCATTCAAACTATTAATGTGAAGTTTGCTTAAACTATCCTTTTAAATTAATATCACATTATTATATTATCTTATCTTCTTAACTGTTCGTAAACATTTACGGTTAACAGGTTTCAAGGATTCACAACTTGAAAAAGATGCTTACAATATAGAGCACAAACAGCCAAACTCAGCCTGTAGAAGATACTACACAAATACTAATGTGAATGTATATATATATATATATACACATGAAATGGGTCGTAATAACCATTGCGTAATGTAGCATACACGTACCCAAGATAGTTTTAAGAGTGTATCATAGGATTGCCTCTAAACATTGTTGATTAATATAAATAATGTAACCATCATTTACAAAATATTCTTCATGTTTTGGAATTTTGAACAAATATAAAGACAAACTAGACACTTAAGCGGCATCATGACTTTTACGTATCCCAAAATGTTCCATTTATTTTTAAACCATGAAGCTGTAACTAATTAGTAGTTGTTTATTATTTATTTGTTTAATTATTTCAGTGCCATGTTGATGCACTGCTTCATACAGGGCCGCCATCCGCTACGTATCATAAACACAAACAACTAAATTTTGTCGATTCGTCACATATTTTATCACAAGCCTCTTTCAGATAAAACGAGAATTTAATATCCATTCCTAATGAAACCCAGTACAGACCTTGACTTCATGACGTAAATGGTATGTGCAAATATGTAAAATACCGGTAGTTATTGTACACAACGTATCCGTTATATAATACTTGTACACGTTGATTTCATCGTAAATGGTATCAATGTGCAATTATTTAAAAATAAACTTACTTGTCCACAACATTGATTTAATGCCGTAAATGTTATGTGCCATAATCTAGAATGTTACCGTACTTGTGCACTTATGAGAAATTATCTTACTAAATAATTGCACACAACGTTCATTTCAAATCGTAAATAGTACGTGAAATTATCTCAAAAAGATTTCATGTCGCAAAATAGTATTGTGCCATACATACCAATGGTACACAACGTTGATTTAAAGTCGTAAATGGTATCATTGTGCAATTATCTAAAAACAAATACTTGTCCACAACATTGATTTCATGTCGTTAAAATGGAATGTTATAATTATCTCTAAAAATAATTGTACAAACGTTGATTTGTTGTCGTAAATAGTAGGCTTCATGTGCAATTATCGAATATAATACCGGTACTTGCACATGACGTTCATTTCACATCGTAAATAGTATCATTGTGCAATTATGCGAAATATATACTGGTACACAACGTTGATTTCATGTTATAATATTCAGATTGCTCATTCAATGAAGTATTATAGTTATTATTATTATTATAGTTTAGTTATCACACCTATTTTAATGCCATACTCTAAAATGAAGCGGCGTTCTTGCTGGTTTTTTGACGGGACTGTCGGGCGTAAGTATCCAATTATCGTACAACACGAATGGAACAATATCAACTTTAAATACGACGTTTGGCCCTTCCCAGAAAATTAGGAACTGCTCAAGTTGCAATGTTTATTTATTTTTTTAATATTATTTAGAACTGAGATATTCTTGGTCAATGTTAATTCTTACTTCGATACTCCGACGACGATATCATGTTTTCAATCGTTATTAGGACAATACATTCGGATTAATTTCAAGTGGTAAATCGGAAATGTTTTACGGCCAACCTTGGTCCATATGGATACATGCGTCACAATCTTTGCGGAAGATAAGGAAAGCAATGGAAGGTATGCATTCATAAGTATTGAATAATGATTTGCAATTAGGATGGGACAACCCTGTTATTTGATAATTGAATGAATCCAAAAATATGTTAGGTTTCCAAATAATGTATATATCATTTTTTTTTAATTATTTAACGAGTTTGAACGATGCCAATAAGAAAAGAAAGTGACGTTTCATTTAAGGAATATTGCTGCAACTGATACTATTGGCGAATAAACCATCGACATTTCATATGCCAGAATAGCCACATATTATTTTGCATAATTTGAGTGAGTCATTCAACATTAATGGTCCGACACATGTAGGCCTATGCGGTTTATTCCTATTCCTTCCACACAAACAGCAATGTGGAATTCACGTGTTATGGAATTACTGATTGTTTGCTGTGTAAATATCCTGGTCACCTATTGACTAATCACAGTGAATAACAACGGATAATGTAGTTGAAGGTAGTAAAATGCAAGATGGCTGACAACCTGTGATATCCTCCCTCCATTTCTCTTAATTGACCTAACTAGCCTCTGAAAAATTCCATCATTGAGGTTTACATGGAATGACTGTTTGGTTTGTTTCCTGTAATTTATATAGTTGTACACAATTTAAGTCAAACCAAAATAAAACCAAGCATGCGTAGATGGATAACATGACCGCCAATAACCAAAGCAGCAGTTGCCTCGTTTCGTTGAGTAAACAACATAATTGTTCAATAAAAACAATCAAACAAATCATCTATAGGAGGCTATGATGAGCAAAGGAATATATATATGCCTATCGATCGATTTATAGTTTTAAATGGTAAAGGTACTTGAAAAACCATGATTTTTTATTGACAGGGGTAACTGAAATGTCACTATTTCGTACACTCTCTTATGAATTGGACAAAATCAACGAGAGGGTACTTTTGGAAAATATTAAACTTTCAATTACCTTATACCAGTTGGGTACGGCTCTATATTCTAGATTCTAATACATTTCTCCTAGGGGATTTATAAGTATATATTATAGTGATTTAAACATTACGTCTAATTATATCAATTAGTTTCCACGGGGTTTGATTGAAGACGTAGATGATGTTTTAAGTTCAAGCTTTGAAATGTTTCATGTTTCCAATCAAGGAAGGTTAATTATCTCAATTCTTCCACATCTGGTCGTGAGTGTTGTATTGTTGGAATTCTTGAAAATATGTCGCACATTTTAAATCTTACTACTAATTCTCGTTAGATTCCGCTATAAGGAAAGGAACGGAACAGTTAAATAAATTCCCTGATAATATACGAAATAAAACAAAAACGACAAGATAGCTAGATATTTTAACAAGATATTTTGTATCGATCGTTAATCACCTAGGATGTCAAGATATTTGTGTTTTTTTTGTTTTTGAATGAATGGATGCATGACGCTACTCCATGATTACTTAAGCGCATTATTATAATAAAAGGGCACTTTGAACTCTTGCCTGCCGTATTATCGACGTAGAATAGAACATTGCATAGTTATCAATTTGCGCAGTTATCAAACGACATTTTACCACACAAACGTATTAAATATAATACAATATAAAACATTGTTGATTCCATTTTCTGATTTAGCAAAACCTTAATTGACTTACACAACGGTAACATTATTGGTTTTTCTCAAACCGTAGTCAAACATCAACTATTTCTCATATAAAACATTGTTGATTCCATTTTCTGATTTAGCAAAACCTTAATTGACTTACACAACGGTAACATTATTGGGTTTTCTCAAACCGTAGTTCAACATCAACTATTTCTCATGCTAATTAAAAGAATACATTTTTTGATAAGCGGCAAGCATGAAACGAAAACTGGAATGTATAAATTTCAATCGTTTTAGGCCTATTTGTTTTAACGTTTTTATCTCCTGGTGTATTTCAATTCTTACGAAATAACCGCATGTGATAGACACACAAAGCACCGATTCTTCTACAAGACGAATCATCTGAAATTACATCATCCAACAATGTGGCTTTCCCATCTTCAAACCAGAAGGACTCGTATGGAAATAGAGGATGGAAATAGAGCAAAAACGACTTAGCACCTTCCTGTATTTTCTTAATTACAATTAATGGCTACTGCGAGCTTGCCTGTTTTTTTTTATAAATCAGACGTATTTCTCGACTAATTTTGACAAATCATTATCTACCAACAAAAAGCTCACCAAATTATTTCAATTATAACTTTAGATATGTTCACTGAACAGCAGTTCTCGTGTTCACACATCAGTCTAAAATCACTCAAAACCACAATAACAATAACAACAAAAAGAAAAAGCGGAAACATTCTACTCACTACTCGGGCTAATTATAAGACATAATACACATACACTATTTTAGTTTGGTTAAAGGGATATCCTATATCATCAATATGTGCAGATTTCCAGAAATACTATGCTCGGAATTTTGAAACCTTTCCAGTCCAACTCAAACGTATATAGGCCTATGTATGCAATTAAAACTGGAACTCATTTCTTTGAAAGCAACTTGTCTTTGTAAACAGGGAACAATTGTTCAGAGTCAGTCATTTTAAACGAAATTATAGTTCGTCAAGGTCTACTTAATATTAAAACAATCAAGAAACTATACATACATATTAATAATAAATCACGAAGAATGCATACATGTCTATGATTTTATTAATCGCAAAACAAAGTCAATAATCTTACCATCCGCTCGTAACCGTTTGGCCAGGTGTTCCTCGCTACCAGTTTCCAGCGGTCTTTTCGGTTCCTTTGTTCCAGTCTCTTTGGTCTTCTCATCCTCTGTCCCGTTCGCTCCATCGGAGACTTCCTTCTCTGGACGGCAGTGATCCTGCCTTATTTTACCCTTTTGGACCGTCGACAGTTTGCCCTTTTTCGAATTATTTGAAGCTGAAGTAGCATTCGCCGTCCCTTGAATCAGACTGAGCCATTCGGTGCATTTACGGATACTGACCGCGGCCCGTTTCTGGTCGTCGCTGGGTTCTACTGGGGTCAAGTCTTGTCCAGCGAAAGACTTTGAAACGAATGCTTCTAGTTCCTCCATTTTTGCTTGTAATTTTAATTTTACGTTCCTAAAATCTGCTTTTAAAAAAATCACTGTTTTTTTGTTGCGGAAATTTGTCGTCCAAATAAAATAATTTCCCGCTTAATGGACAGTAGGAAATATCTTTCAAAAAAGTGATATACTTGTCAAACGTTTCCGATTATTTTATCCATCCAAAAGATTCTAGATATACATTCCGTTCACTACAACTAGTTAAACTTTTACTTGTTCTACTCAGTTTTCATATATCCTAATTGTTTGGGGCAAATACCGGTATATATGGAAAAGAATTTGTTCCATCAATTTTGCTCAGAAATGATGAATAGTTTTAAACTTTTTTAAGATCATCCATAGTTTTCCTGTACACTGAAAAAACCCAGTAAATACTGGCCGATGCGCAAGATACCAAATGTTAAAAAATCGGCTCTTTCAGCTTATTCTGTGCTTACTACCACTACTACTTCAAACCGGATGTGCGAATGAACACCGTGTTCGAATCCACCGATGCTTAAGTAAGTCTCTTCAAGTATATTAATCCATCTAATGGCTTGGAAAACGGAATTTGGTGACTTAATCCTGTCCTGATCGCCGATAAATTGAATTAGCATTGTCGGTCGTGATAGGTTTATCATTGCAAAAGCCCCCTCGCTAATCTCATTATTTTATGGAAGATCGGGGGGAAAAAGCATCTCAACATTTTCACAAAATCTATTTGTCGTAGCGCCCCCTAATTTAATTACGTCTCATGGAAGGCTATCAAGAAAGGTTTCCCGAACAGCGGGCTAACAGGAATTGTTTAGCAGTCTTGTAATGCCATTATCAGCCGTTTGGCCGAGGGCTTTCTAACGTCGTTTTGATCTACAACGAGGCGTTTTTTTCTTCTTTCGGTCGTTGTTTAATGCGCCTAAGAACTTGTGTGTTTTACGCTTGCCTCTACATATCAGTAAATTGACTCTACGAAATTGGATTAAGGGGAAGTAGTATAGCTTGTAATCTCTGTGGTTATCGGAGACAGAGATCTTATAGGGGCGCGTTGCAGGGGATGGCGGGTTGATACCTCCTTCTAAAGATTGTTATGATTGGTTTATTAATTGAAGATTAGAAGTCGTGACCAATGAGGTGGAAGGTAAAAAGTGTTCAAAATACGTGAGTGGCGTGTGGTCCTCACGCAAAATGTGGTGTACTTGTAGGGAGGGGAACGATTTTTTTCATTTCATTTCATTTTTTTTAACTCGACTATTATTAGTGGATAAATATCTCCACGATGATTGTGCGTGCAATGAAGCGGTCGTTATCGGGTGGAGGAGGTGTGTGTGGGGGTGGGGGTGCTGACCACTTGCGAAATTTCTTCGGGCTAAAACGGGAAAACAAAAGTCCCATTTAATTATGAAGTTTGTAATTTGATTTAGGTTCTTGACAGATTAGCCAAGTGAGAGAATTTGGAGACTTGGCCAGACATAGATCGTCGACAATTGCCCCATGAAGCGAAATGAAAGGTTATCTGCTGGAACAAAATGTGAATCACTTACTCTAATATCGCTGGTTCCTGGTTATGGTCGTTGTTAGTAAAGACCTTGACCGAGATACGTTAAAGTGAACACATAAGCCTATACTTGTGTCGAGAGAACATTAACAGAGGAAACAATCTTATTAAAACTAATATGCAGCTTACATTTATAAGTTTTATTTCATCCGAGCTCCAATTGCAGATTCCTTTCAGCACGTCACGTACAAATTATATACC
>JAODAG010000017.1:38552-55164 GCA_027574785.1 Orphnurgus asper | reverse complement strand
CCATCCCTCCCATGGGTGACCATCCCTCCCATGGGTGACCATCCCTCCCATGGGTGACCATCCCTCCCATGGGTGACGTATTGCAAGGAATAAAATTTGCACGAGAGAAAGGTTCATCTGGTTTGCAGGCAAATTGCTGTCTTTTCCTTTTTTTGTTTGAAAATGTATAGTGTTTTTAGTAACCGCAATATTGCAAACTCTAAATGTTCATCGGTCTAAAACTGATAAATTTTGTTGGCCATCGGAAAATCAAAAGGTCCCGAAACAAACAATTTGATGTGTCCTTACGAGTACCTTAATTACGTGACATATATTACGTTTCATCTCACTTTTGCACAACATGCCTCCTCCACACAGAGCACTTTGCTCTGTGTTACGTTATTATCAACCGTTTCATAAACCTGGTGTCTTCTTCTCTCTTGGCTAGGTGTTTCGCGTGCCTTTAGAGGAGAGACGATACAAGGAGTTCGATCAGGGCTTCGGCGAGAGCAACAGCATGGCCAACCAGATTTGCGTCCAGATCAGAATGAGGACTGGTAAGGGTGCCGAGTCCAGGTTTAACATTTATTTCTTTCCATACTTCGTTTTCGGGAACATTCGTTCGTTCGGGAAGGTTTCGGGAACATTCCGCTTAGGTTTATAGCGTCTCGTTTCGATTCTGCACGAAATCGAAGGAACACGTTTCACGGGGCAAGCGAGTTATGACACCAACGTGGAAGGCCTCCACTGATTAATAAAGCAAACAAGATCTACAACCTGCCAGAATATGTGGCCTTGGTGACTAAGATGTGGTAAAGGCTCATATGTGGGTTATCTTTAAGGCAGACAGGATGTGGCTTAGGGCATTTTTTTCTGTTTTATGGATTAGTTTTAGCATTCCCCATCCCTGCGCGTGGTCAGATGGGATTCTGCTCCTTTGGTGTCGAGTGCGATTGATGATGGGTCGGTATACAGCTCCCAAAACTACAAACCAGTAAGTTTTTTGGGGGGGATTTTACCCATTATTTGGCCCATGAAGGTATAGTATGTGGTACTCTCTGATAAATCAGCGTTTCTTCCAAACATTCCCTCCTCTTAGAATGCCACCTGAAATAAAGATACGAAGTCTGTCTTTGTTTGTTTTTTACGCAGGAGTCAGTATCGAGATGAGTTCGGCCAAAGATCAGAGTTTAACCGTGGTCATCACTGGGAACACAGAGGAGGTGATGCGAGCAAAACGAGACCTCATCAACAAACTACAGACGCAGGTGGGCGCCGTTATTTTCTTTGTCTATGGTACCCGACCGTTGAATGGTCCTGATGGATACCCATCATCGCATGATCTGCCGAATTCTCTCTCACGAATTCAATGCGAGATTCGCGGCAAACTGATTGTACCAGGAGCAGATGTCGGATGTTGTTGACGTACTCTCACTTCAAATCCAAAGTCTCTTTGCCGCTGCATACGTCAAGCCTACCCTTGTCTCGGTCCACCGTCTCGTTCCACTCTCTCCTCACTACTGTCTTTGAAGACCCTCCCTCTATAGATTCCGACCATCATCCAAAGTTTCGATCGCTATCCGCTTTTTTTTTTAGGCTAACGTCAAGATCAACATCCCGAAGGAACACCATCGTTACGTCATCGGACGTAAAGGCGATAAATTGAAGGAATTGGAACTCACGACCGCCACGAAGATCACCATTCCTAAGCAGGATGACCCCAACCCTGACCTGATCTACATCTCCGGCACAAAGGAGGGCATCGACCGGGCCAGCCACGAAATTCACCTCATCTCAGAAGAACAGGTAGGTCAGGGTTGATGGTGTTAGTTCCATCTATCTCTCCACCTTCAGATCTTACCTTAACCATATTGATGCTATATGTATATATACATGCATATATATATATATATATATATAATATATAGATTCCACCGAAATTCAAACTCTGGACATGCAGTCGCCCTACCGCTTGAGCCATGAAGCCAGTTTGTATCTATGAGTTTGCGTCCAGGGAACACGTAACCGAATCACTGTTGTGCAATGCGCCTCCATCTGTCGCAACATTTCCAGTCCACGGACGCGACCCCAACCAGTTAATGGTGCAGTCGTTGTCCACCGAATGGATATAGGGAGAGATGTGGGGAAACGTGTAAAGGAGAGGACTAACATGTAAAGGAGAGGAGAACTAAACTGCAAACGCGGCGATGGCAGTCGACTTATATATATATATGACGTGTAATTTGGATGGTCTTCCGTCCCCAGGCAAAGCGTGCCCTGGAGAGGCTCGCCATCCCCCAAGTGTACCACCCATTCATCTGCGGCCCAAACAACAGCAATACAAAGGAACTGATGGCGACCACCGGGGCCAAGATCCACGTCCCGCCCCTCAGCGCCCAGAAGGACGAGATCGTGGTGTCCGGAGAGAAGGAGGGGGTCCACGAGGCCTGCCAGAAGATTATGCAAATCTACGAGGAAAAGGTTCGTTCGCCATCTTTGAATGGCCCGCAGGAGAGAGGGGTGGAGGGGTGAGGAGGTGTATGTGGGAGCGGTCGGGTACGGGGAGGTAGAACCCCCAACGTTTCGTTGTCGCGCAACGCCGGTACGTTGGGTCTGTTACGCTGAGCCGACCGGCTCTGTCGATACCCCCTCCTTTCTCGTCGGGGAGGTTGAATTCATCAGGATTAGGATCATCAGGATATTAGGAACAGTGATCCTCACGGCAGTCATAATTTCCTGTAATTCCTTCGATTTCTCACCTTTACGCCCGATGATGTCCAGGGGAAAGGGCCTGCGAAGCCGCACCATGCGGTCTCCATGAGTAGGGAGGGGTATACGCTTGGCGTACCAGCGATAAACCATGTATCGACGGTTTTTGCTTCATGTAGGAGGTCGTATGCGCAGCTTAAATTGATAGAAAAAACACAAAACACCGTTGCAAGAACCGGGGGTCGCAAACAAAATCGTTTCGTTTGCGCAACGGAGTACGATAGGTAGCTGTTTCCCAAGCTACATTTCCTATACTTTGCCAAGAAGTCACGGAAGTCATTTGATTGGAGAATAACTTCTTGTGGCTGAAAAAAGGTGGGAAGATAGTTAGGTGGATAGGCTAGTATCTACAATCACATATACTCTCGCTACATTTTAAGGTGAGTATTTCATGCAAGACCACCTCGACATAGGATCATATTCATTAGTGTGCGTAAGTTTAGGGGATAGGCTGGCGTCTACATACACATGTACATACACTGTATTTGACGAGCAAGTCCATTTTAAATTCTCCATCCCCGTCCTCCCTGCAGAAAGAGAAGACGACGACCGTGTCCCTGGAGGTCCGCAAGAAGCAGCACAAGTACGTGATCGGGCCGAGGGGTTTCAACATCACGGACATCCTGGAGAAGACGTTCGTCTCCGTGGAGATGCCGTCGTCCATCAGTAGCTCGGAGACAATCACCCTCCGGGGCGAACAGGGCCAGCTGGGCCCAGCGATTTCTATGGTCTACGCCAAGGTCGGTTTCACTGACGACGCAAACCCTTAAAAAAAAAGGATAAACCTTGGTATACAGCATGTAACGCCTTTCGTTATCTTACAGTTGGCTACAAACCTGAAAAGCGGGTTACATCCTTTCGAGAGACATATCTTGTATCATAACCGCTGGTCCTCTGAAATGTCTTTGTGTAATTGTTTATGTAATGTATTAATCCTTGGTATTATGTATATGTAGGATTTGTCTGTCGCTCCTATAATGTTATGTCACGGCCCCCGCCCTAAAAATGTGACGTTTCAATCCCCCCCTAAACAGTAGTGATGGGGACGAGTAGGGACCCTGGAGAGGGGGTGTCCCCTGGCCGTTGTCCATGGACGTGCAAGAGTATTGATTCTCCCCGCAAGCGTAGCGACGTCTTAAGTGCTACCGGCGTGCGGGATGCCATCCGCCGACCCGAAATTGCGGCATTGCGGTATCCGAGGTAGCTGCATACGGCTGTGAACACCCATAGACGCTTACACGTCTAGTTTCGAGGAGAGGACGTGAGAGTCGTCACAGTCCGACAAAGACGTTGGAGGTTTCCACCCTGGCGATGTGATTTTTTTTAATTCATTTTTTTTTCGACCGCAGGCCAACAGCATCGTCGTCGACCACGTGCTCGCAGAGTCATGGCTGCACCGCTTCATCATCGGCAGGAAGGGGAAGAACATTGACAACATCACTCAGAGTTTCACCAAAGTAAGTGCCTGGAAGTGTTCCCTCGCCCCCCCCCTCCCCCCACCAAAAAGGTCCTCAATGGGGGGTTACCCCCTTGGTAAAAGGAAAAACCTCTGGGAATCCTCATGCTTAAAGATATTTATTATACAAAAAAAGTGGGAAAAATTTTGTGTGTATGTAATAAGTTTGCGTGTGTCTGACTGCATGTGTAACTTTGTACGTGTAACTCTGCGCGTAGCAACCTTTTGTGTTCAACGTCGTGCGTGTAAGTTTGTGTGTATTACCAATTTGTGTACGTAACACGGCTGGTCGACGAACAAGATAATAACGATATGGCCGAGTTAGGCTATTGATGAAGTCAGGACGGGAGTACGCCAAGGTATCTGTCGTGTATAGCTCACTGTCGTCCGTTTGTCTGAAATTCAAGATTCAGGGAGGCCGGAATGACCATGTCCCACGTTCCCCCCCCCCCTCTCCCGCAGGTTCACATCGAATTTGCAGAAGGCAGCGACAAAATTGAACTGGAGGGGCCCCCGGAGCAGGTGGCGGAAGCCAAGAAGCACCTGGAGCAGGTCGTCAGCGAGCTGAGGAAGACCCTCTCCTTCGACTCGATCACCATCAACCCCCAATTCGTCAAGCACATCATCGGCAAGGCCGGGGCAAACGGTACGGTTATTTGGTATTAAACGGGAGGGGAGTCGAGGACGTGTTTGCCTCCCCCCCCCCCCCTTGTCAATCTTTTTACCCCGATGTCACTTACAGAGGTAAGAACGTTTTGCCATCCCCCGCCCCCGATCACCATTGATTATAAGGAAGAGTTCCCTCTCTGGTGATTTGTCTTTTGTCCGTTTGGGGTCCTTACGAGACCGTACGCCTCTTCTTGTTGTCTGCATTGGAGTACCCGAGACGAGGTATGGAGTACTCGGTTCAAAACCCGGGAGGCACTCCTCCTACGTGGACGAAGAGGACGCGTGGATGCGTCTCGGTTCAGACTGGCGATGAGCGATCTCTGCCTACAGATTTTTTGAAGTCGACGTGTAGCCATTTGTCATCCTGGTCGAATATCAGGTTGTACGACCTTGACATGGCGACAACTTGATATGGTGATGACTTAGATACGCGTACGACATACGCGGACGACATGATACGCTGAATGACGTGATATGCGGATGACTTGGAATGCGGACGCAACTTGGTATGCGACTTGATATGATGGCGATCTTGGCATGCTGACGACTTCCTTCTGTCCATCTTCCCAGTGAATCGGATCAAGCAGAGCTACGGCGTATCTATCCGCATTCCCACGGAGAAGGACGGCGGTGGAGAAATCCGTATCGAAGGCAGTCCTGAGGGGGTCGCTCAGGCTAAGAACGAACTCGCTGAGATGGCTCAAAGAATGGTAGGTTAGCGTTTCAGTCGGAAATTTAGTCCGATTTGTCGTCCGTCAAAGGGCTCGCTTGCAGAGCAGTAAAAAAAAAAAGGTTTACAAACTGGAATTTCTTAAATGTGCTTTTGACCCTCGAACCCCCGAAACGTTTTCGGAAGACTTGCGCGGATGTGAAATATTGTAGAATAAGTGGCAGGTTGATTTACGTATGGAAACATTTTTTGAAGATGTGACCTCGTACCATTGGTAAGGTAATAGATTGAGATAGATGGTACAGGTCAATGTCGGCCTAATTAGACTAATTAGCTAATGAAGTGTGCAAATAGCATTTATTTTGGAAAACAAAACATGACATACTATCCATATTATATATATACATATACTATATATAATTCCAGCCTACTGTGACTACCCAAAAATGCCTAGCAATTTGTACTCCTCTCTCACTTTTAGGAAAACGAGAAGCAGCGCGACATCTTGATCGAGTACCGATTTCATCGCTTGATCATCGGGACCGGAGGAGAGAACATCAAGGAGATCAAAGAGAAATTTAACCAGGTTAGGAGGACACCCTATATATAAGACCAACGAGTCACTTACACCTACACATTGAATGAGTATGTATAGATATGTACCAGGGGTATGTATTAGCCACCAGGATACTGTATATGGACTAATCGCCAGGGGTATATGTAGCTGACATCCGATGAAAGTGTGACGGTAATGCAGCAGCAGCCGATATACGATGCGTGTGTGACAGTAATACAGCAGCCGATATGCGATGCATTCGTGACAGTAATACAGCAGCCGATATGCAATGCATGTGAGACAGTAATGCAGCAGCCGATATGCGATGCATTCGTGACAGTAATACAGCAGCCGATATGCGATGCGTGTGTGACAGTAATACAGCAGCCGATATGCGATGCGTTTGTGACAGTAATACAGCAGCCGATATGCGATGCATTCGTGACAGTAATACAGCAGCCGATATGCGATGCGTGTGTGACAGTAATGCAGCAGAAAATATGCGATGCATGTGTGACAGAAATGCAGTAGCCAATATGCGATGCGAGTGTGACAGTAATGCAGCAGAAAATATGCGATGTGTGTGTGACCGTAATGCAGCAGCTGATATGCGATGCATTCGTGACAGTAATACAGCAGCCTATATGCGATATGCCGATATCTTTGGTTTACCCCACCATGCAGGTTCAGATCACCTTTCCCAGTGCTGGCAAGAAGTCGGACGTGGTCATTCTGAGAGGACCCAAGACTGACGTCGATAAATGCTACACCTTCCTCCAGCACATGGCAAGCAAACTGGTAAGGTCCTCCAGAACCGTATCGGGGACATCCTGGGCTTGGCAAAAAAAAAAATTCACCGGAATGCTAGGGAGCCTCAATAAAACATCGAGTTGTCTGCTACGAAATAGTGTTAATTGATGGTGCAGTGACCTTGCAGTTACGTTAAATAGGTCTGTTTTAACTCACTGCTTTACACTATATACGTGAGTGCCGCACACTGCCTAAGCATGTGGCAGGTAGGAACTACGGATTAATATGTAGCAACATAACCAACTACCAGTTATTAAAGATCCCACTTGACGCCACTCTGTACATTGTTAACACATTAACCCCCGCAGACTGCCGAGAACTACGAAGAACAGGTCCCGATAATGAAACAGTTTCACAAGAACATCATTGGCCGTGGGGGAGCGACCATCAACAAGGTAGGATGGGTTTTGTAAGTCTCGGTAGATTTATTGGCAGCATCTCTCAGTGCAGACTACTGACTGATGATGCATATACCCTGTAAGCCTGGCAATGTGCCATTGGTAAAATTCTGACCCTCTGAACCCTGAGAGAGCCGAGTGGTAATGTTGTAGTCTGGTCCACCTGATCATCAGCTTACTGATGAAGGGTACCATCAAGAGAGATGAGTGATAATGGTGTAGTCTGGCCTATCTGATTGAAATGCCATTTTGGTGGTAGGAGATTCGGCTGTTTCACCGTGCTATCTGCCACACGACGCTGCATTTTCCTCTCTGCAGTGACCTTGAGACGAATTGGGGGAACTAGCCTTCGTCTTAGACGAATCAATGATGTATTTAAGCACGAAGTACGAGATACATTCTAAGCAGATTATGTTACCATGTCAAAATATGGGGCCCCAGGCTTGAACAGTGTCGTCAAACATATTGACGAACGATTTTGTAATTTACGTGGATGGTCAATCGCTAAACTGTTTGCATGGGTTGTATCCTAGCCAGCTTCGTTTGAATATTGTAACTGTAATCGTATATGATGCATGTGTATTTGCTTCTGTTTTGTTTGTGGTTGAAATAATGACAGGTGCTTGAAAACATGGAGTAATTACATATTACCAGTTTTATTTTCAAGTATCTGATATTCATATTCTAAGTTATTAATGCTGAGCTATAATAATAATAATAATTATAATAACAATTAAAAAAAAAATCAGAAATGTCTCGTTAATACGGTTGGAAGTTTTGTGATGACGTCTCTCAAATTCTAATCCGTGTTTGGCAGATCAAGGACGAGACGGACACTAGGATCGAGATCCCGACGGAAAACAGCTCCAGCAACATGATCACGGTGACCGGCCGCAAGGAGAACGTGCAGAAGGCCAAGACTAAGATCCTGGCGATTCAAGACGAATTGGTAGGTGAACGGGCGGAAGCCTCGTTGGAGCCCTGGACCCCCCCCTTATGGGACATTCCGCGGCCGTTGTCGGCTCGACCATTGGAGCTTGATCGGGGATGGCGCGGACAGGGGATGTGGCGTCGACATTTTTAAAACTGTGCTCTCGTTCGTTTGCCTTCATGCTTAATCGAGTCTGGAAACTCGTTGCAACAATGTTGGATGTAATTTTATTTTTGGGGGGGGATTATGAAATTCTTAAAACATTGCATATGAATTATAGTAAACCAAGGTCATGAGAGGTAAAAAATTGGTATTTAGCAGAAATGGTAGCTTCATTGTCTAATAATTATGTCCACATGATAGCCCTGACCATACTTTAGATGCAGTCAATACACAAATATATATATACACACATGGTCTGTTCACAAATATATAAACACATACAGTCACTACACAAATATAGAAACACATACAGTCACTACACAAATATATAATCGCATGCAGGCACTACACAATTATATAAACATGCAGTCGGTACACAAATATATAAACACATGCACTAAGTACACAAATAAACAAACACATGGCCTGGCCGCTTTAAATATTTCTTAAATTGTTTCTCACTTATGTTTATGTATCTGTGTAGTGAGTGACTGACTTCTGTATTAACTCGTTATGATTGACCATGGTTCCAGGAGTCCAGAACACTGGTTTCAGCTATAAATGGTCTTCGTTCCTCCTCCCTTGCTAAATAGCGTTCCCACGAGTCTCCATTCATCTGGCCGGGGCTTCTCTCGCGAGGTACGCCCTCGTTGTTTAAACGCCATGTCCCCCCTTCCCTCTCTGCAGGGCAACATCGTCGAGGAGGACGTCACCATCCCTTCCAAGCACCACCAGTCCATCATCGGGCCAAAGGGCAGCCTCATCAAATCCATCGTGGAGGACTGCGGCGGCGTCATGATCCACTTCCCGACCGGGAAGGACAATGCGGACAAGGTTCGAATCCGCGGGATCAAGGAGGAGGTGGACAAGGCGAAGAAGCAGCTCTTGGACCTCACCAACAAGAGGGTAACGCCTCCCCCCCCGCTCCCCTTCGTTAACCTTTTTGGTAGTTGCTTTTTATTTGCAGTCGTCTAATTTATTGCATGACGCACGTAGACTAAGATGTAACTGTTTGACCGCTTGGCCTAGTCATCGTCCATGGACTATTTTTTTTCCCGTTGTATCTCAAATTTGTATTGGTCGGACTACGACGGAATGTGGCCATGTTTAGTTAGCGCTCTCCCCGTGCGCAAGGTCTGCGGTTTCGTCTACGGCTGGCCAAGAAAAGTACGATCGTTAGCCGCGTTGGGGAGTTGCTGCTGCTCATTCTGCATCGGTTGGACGATACGATGTGGCCTGCTTGCTCCAGATTCAAGGACGAATTTTTTTTTTGAGAAGCGCGTGGTTAATACGGCCAACAAGAAAAACTTCCTGTAGAAAGTACTTGTTTCTGAACCAATTGATGGGTTATTCCCCCCCTCCCCCTTCTTGTCGTAGGAAGAGTCCAGCTACTCGGAGGAAATACATTGCAACCCCGAGTACCACCGGTTCCTGATTGGCCGAGGGGGCGCAAACATACGCCGAGTCCGGGAGGAGACCAACGCCAGGGTGGTGTTCCCGTCCCCGAAGGACGACGACCAAACTCTCATTATCGTGATAGGGACCAAAGATTCGGTGAAGGATGCCAAGGGCAGGTTGGAGACGCTCATCAAGGAATTGGTGAGGAAATCGGCAAATTGGATCCAAGGAGGATATGTTGAAGTTGAAGGCAAGGTTAAAGTTAGATTAGAAGGGGTGGTGGAGGGGTAGTACAGATGGCCCCTTCCTTGTTCCTGCAAATTGGAACATGGGTACATTGAAGCTAGATGAGAATGTGGTGGAATGGGTACTTACAAGATCGCCTTCTTGTTCATGTAAATTGGACTATTTGAAGGTAGGCAAGGTTAAGTTAGATGAGACCCTTGTTATCCCTTAACCAGATAAGACCTTTTATCCCTTAACCTCGTTGTCCCTTAACCTTGCTATCCCTTAACCTCATTATTCCTTAACCTTGCTATCCCTTAACCTCGTTATCCCGTAACCTTGTTATCCCTTTAAACCCTCGTTATCCCTTTGACCCTTGTCGTCGTCGTAGAACACGGTCGTGAAAATGAATTTGCGTTCTTCTCGTTCCTTCCCCCCCCCAGGACAATGTAGCCGAAATCCAGATGAACGTGGACCCCAAGTACCACCGCCACTTCGTCGCCCGCAGGGGGCAGGTGCTCCGAGAGATAGGCGACGAGTACGGTGGCGTCACCATCAGCTTCCCGAGGAACGGGAGCGACAGCTCCACGGTCACCATCAAGGGGGCCAAGAATTGCGTGGACGGCGCCAGACAGAGGATCCAGGCCATCGTCGAAGACTTGGTAAGGGGGCTTTTGGGGAGGGAATGACGGTGGGGGGGTGGGGTCTGCCCTTCGGTGTACGTCGACGGCGTGAACCCGACATCCGTAATCGTAGATTGTTGATCCACGAATGATGAATTTCTTTTATGATTTAAATTGTAGAGTTTTGTTGAGACCGGTGAGTCGTTTTGTCGGTAAACAACTGTGAAGAGGTGGTGTAACTATTAATAGAAACTTACATTCTGCAATCTGTAAAACATAAACCAATGGGGTCCGCTCCTCGTGGGTTTTCATGTACATAGAATAGACGACAGGGTTGGTGTTACCAGGGCCTTTCATGCTCGGTGTTTTTTTGAAAAAAGTGAAATTTAACCAAAATAAGGAAGGAAGGTTTGTGAAAGTAGGATCATAGTGGGGAAGGGTGAGTCGAGAAGTATCATTGTTTCTGTGCAAAATGTATGGGATTAAAATTTTATGGGAAGGTGGCCATGGTTGTGTTTGCACTTTTTAACGCTGTTGTTTATTTAAAGAAAATATGTCCTTTTTTTTTATTATTTAATTTAACTTGACCTACTTCCTTGGAAGCAACTTAAAAGGTTCACCCTCTGCACAACATTCCTGTGGTTTACGTTGGTTCAAGAAACATTTGAAGACTTGAAATCAATCGTATTCCTCCCACAGGAGCAACAAGTCACGATTCCCTGCACGATCCCTCAGAGGCACCATCGGTCGCTCATGGGACCCAAGGGCGTCAAGGTCCAGCGGGTCACCTCCATGTTTGACGTAGCTGTCAAGTTCCCCGAACGCCCGTCCCAGCCTAGCCCCACGGGGCCCAATGCCGGTGAGTTGGTACATTGAAACGTGGAGCGATTTTTTTTCATCTAAGTACTCCAAGAGAGCAACTTGTCAGAGTTTGGTGACCAGCCGTCGCTAAGGTGACCAGCCGTCGCTACGGTGACCAGCCGTCGCTACGGTGACCAGCTGTCGCTACTGTGACCAACCGTCGCTACGGTGACCAACCGTCGCTACGGTGACCAGCCGTCGCTACGGTGACCAACTGTCGCTAAGCATGACTCGACGGCCACGAAATCGCACTAAATAAATGACAGGCTTTGTGTAACGATGGAAGTTAGTCAATCTCTAGTTTCTGTGGGCGTAAGTAAGTAACTTATGGAAGGTAAATTTGGTAAAGATGTTGTCCTAACATTTTGAATGACCCATATATATATACCATGTTGTTTTTTAATCTGCTTAGTTCAAGGGCAATGTTGCCTGTCGTCCCCAAATGTTCCTATGCTTTTGGCGCGAGTGTGTGTGTGTGCGCAAGAATCGCAGCAATGACATTGTCATACTACACTCGTCGATTCACCATGATTCACCACTAGATGTGCCTTCTTTGTTTTTGGCGTTCATATTACTGAACGGGGGTGAGGCATAGTTAAGATTCTGATACTGATTTTTATGTCACCCCATAAAAATTAATATTCTTAATACTAAGTTGCTGAAAATAGGTTGTAAACACGAACCTTCAATAACGACATTCTTATGATCAACGCCATGCCTGATAGGTCGATGCACTGTGGGGGTTCATATCATGAATATGTGACAGTTATTATTAATAATGTCACACCTTCACAACCATATATGAAATCAGCTACTTGGTATCGTTGGCCGTTAGCATTGTGGGTAGATGATCCCTAATGCGACAGAAAACCTCGTCCGTGCAGGATCGAAGCAGATGTACAACCATTTCCCAGGTACTTCGGAGCTTCGACTACAACATTCTTTTCCTGGCTTTCCAAGACATTCAAGGACATATTTGTGGTTGTAAAATTTTTTTGTCGCTATGAAATTTAAATCTCATTAAACATTCACGAGTGGGTGGGCGCTTTAACGCAATTGCTGTTTAAAGGTTGCCCCCAGAATTATGGACGAAGAACGTAATCCAGTCAGAAACAGGACTTTGCTCGTAACCCTCTACCTTTTGACCCTCATGCGACTGAAATTACCGTTGAGCTTTCTGGTTTCCTTCGCCTCCAACGAATAACATTCAGAACCCAATTTGGTGAACGGGGATTCCGAGCTGGTCAACGGAGACGACCAAAAACCCAAGGCGTGCGACACCATCAACATCACGGGCAAGAGGGAGAACTGCGAGTTGGCCAAATCCGCTCTGGAAGTGAGTACCGGTTTTCCAAAGAAACGATTCCCCCCCCCCCCCATCAGTCACTGTCTGGTGGAGGAAATGGATGTGTTATTGTTTTGTTGGTTGCCTCTTGATTATAATTTTGGTTGTCTGTGTATGGAGATGATCGTTCAACAAGCTGTTATTGAGAGTATCTTGCTGTCATTAGAAGGAACTGGAACTCTTGCTTAAATGCCTAAATTGTGTCTGTGGGGGTATTATAGGTCTGCATAGTACGATGGGTTTGGCTACATTTGCGGTCTCAGTGTGTCATTTCTCTGGGATTGTTTCCTGCGTGTGTACCATTTCTCTGTTATTTCTTCGTGTGTGTATCGTTTCTCTGTTCTGCGTGGGTCTTATTTCGCTCCCCCCCCCCTCCCTCCCCAGGAAATGGTGCCCATCACAAAGGAGGTGTCGATAACGTTCGACTACCACCGGTTCATCATCGGGAGGAAGGGCGACGGCATCCGCCAGCTGATGACCACGCACGACGTCAACATCTCCATCCCCCCCGCGGACCAACAGTCAGACGCGGTGATGGTGGTGGGCACCGCGCCGTGCGTGGAAACCGCCGTCGCCGCGCTGATGGAAAAGGTGAAGGAACTGGACGATGAGCAGGAGGACAAGGTAAGGTGGAGGAGTGTCTTCCATAAATCTATTTATTTATTTATTTATTTTTGTATTTATTTATGTATTTATTTATCTTATTTATTTATCTTATTTATTTATCTAATTTATTTATCTTATATATCTTATTTATCTTATTTATTTATTTTTTTAAATATTTTTATTGCATTTTTTTATTTGCATTGCTTACAGGGATATACCCGTACGAATAGCGAAATAGCAAATTTGCTCAAGGAAAGGGAAATCTCTTCAACGTGGCTAAATTTGTCCTCTGCCCATTTCCTGGACACGGGCGATCGCTTTTCTGCGGGGAATTCTGCGGACACCGTAATTTTGCCACCGAAATGATCCGAAAATACTGGGGATTTGAAAACATCCGTCTTGTTTAATACCCTTTTTTTCGCAGAAACTGCGGAGCTTCACCGTCGAACTCTGCGTTGACCCGAAATACCATCCGAAGATCATCGGACGTAAGGGAGCCATCATCACCAAGGTCAGAATGGACTTCGACGTGAACATCCAGTTCCCCGATCGCTCCAGCGAGGAGCTGGACAAGATCACCATCCATGGCTACGAAGAAAAGGCACTGGGAGCTAAGGCTGCCATAGAGAAGATCGTCTCCGATTTGGTACGTATCCCAACCCCTTTTTCCGACGTCCAGGGTTTACGACACAGAAGGCGAAGGGCGGCTTACCCTCCGTCGACCCTTCGTGACCCCCGAGGGGGGGACCATCGGCGGGCCGTACTTTTCGATTCCAAAGGCCCACGCGGCAGGTCTGCCAAAGTTTGACAGATTTTAAACAAAACGACCAACCGACCTTCAAAGGTCCCGCTGTTTTCTCCAAACACAGACAGTTGGTTTAAATCTACGATGGCATGACGTAAGCGAACTTTTACGATGAATTGGCTGTCGAGTTGAAGACGGAGAGATTTCCTGGCAGTCGTAAAATGAACGTATTTAGAGGCATGCGGGTAGGAGACCCCCGAAGTTTTCCCCCGTAATGCAGTGATGAGTGATGAGACGGTTCTAAATGACCCCGAAATACCTTTATAAAAAGCCCCTCCCGCGTGTCTGCAAACTTCCACCCACGGAAAATGTCTCAAACGTGCCCATTGCGTTCACCCGGATATCGGAAACATAACAACTGAAAATTTGACAAAAAATAGGAGATTGGCATTAGCTTGCACGTTAGGCCTACCTACAAGTTCACATTTTTATCACTCTTCCATGTAGGTCTCTCCTATGGAATCGAATGTTCATAGCCCAATATCCTAATGTAGAAAACATCATAGATTTATAAAAACCATGAAAACACGTAAAAATAATAACATTACCATGTTTATTGATAAATTCATATTTTCATTCTTTTTATGCAATATGCAATTTATGCAAATTAGATGCATGATTTTCCCACTAGTTTTTAGTGAAAAATAACATCAACGTTTCAATAGCAACAGGAAAATGTATGTGACCCTTAGCACTTTCCTCTCATTAGTTCAAGAGACAACTTCGCAGTTGAAAGGTGAATAGATCGTTAAGTTAGTGAAAAACCCTGTGGGCCCTGAAATTATATGCACTGTTCAAACCCTGCGTTATTATCGTACGTTTCCCGAGAACAAGAAAAACCATGCTGTTAAGTTTTTGTCGAAAGAACCCCCCCCCAAAAAAAAAAAAAAACAGCCTGCATATAGCATTTTCGACAATAAAATAACGAAAAATCCATGTGACAATGAACAATAAAATGTTTCTTACTTAAAGCGAATCTTCTTTCATTGATGTAAATAAGAATTTCCTTGTTCTCGGAAATCGAAAAAGCCCACCTTCAACTTTCGACCTTTCCTCTCCCCCCCCCCTTCAAAATTTAAGGAAGAACAGATCGAGTTGACGGTGAACATTGACAGCAGGGTCCACAGCCGTCTGATCGGAGGGCGGGGGAAGACCATCAGGAGGATCATGGAAGACTTCAAGGTCGACATACGGTTCCCCCGGGCCGAGGACAACGACCCGAATCTCATCGTGATTCAAGGGCTGGAAGATGACTGCTACGAGTGCAAAGATCACCTTTTGAACCTGGAGGAGGAATACGTAAGGGACAAAAAAAAAACTCTTCTTCCTTCTTTTTTTCTTTCTTATACTATCACAATGAAGTTTTGAAAGTCTAGATTAACCAATTAAACTGTTCATTAATTAATCTTCAATTCACGGCGTCGTACTTGGCATGAGGATGTTACTGGTGTTTAGCGCCCAAAGTTAATTTTTCATATATTATGTATCTGTATATCTGGCGAGAGAGAGCTCATATACTCCCTGTATTCCACGAGAGAGCTCATATAATACCTGTATTCAGCGAGAGAGCTCGTATAATACCTGTATTCAGCGAGAGAGCTCGTACAATACCTGTATTCAGCGAGAGAGCTTGTATAATACCTGTATTCCGCGAGAGAGCTCGCATAATACCTGTAGTCAGCGAGAGAGCTCATGTAATACCTGCATTCCGCGAGAGCTCGCTGCGCTGATCTGAGTTGGAGTGCTTAGGCTAAGCTCTTGATTGTAATCGGTTAATTTCTACTCATGTAATACCTGTATGAAGCGAGAGAGCTTGTATAATAACTATTCAGCGAGAGAGTTCATGGTAATAGCTGTATTCAGCGAGCGAGCTTGTATAATACCTGTAATTAGCGATAGAGTTCATGTAATACCTGTATTCAGCGAGAGAGTTCATGTAATACCTGCATTCAGCGAGAGAGCTCGTATAGTACGTGTATTCAGCGAGAGAACTCGTATAATACCTGTACTCGGCGAGAAAGCTAATTAATACCTGTATTCTGCGAGAGCTCATATAATACCTGTATTCAGCGAGAGAGCATACAATACCTGTATTCAGCGAGAGCTCGTATAATACCTGTATTCAGCGAGAGAGCTCGTATAATACCTGTATTCAGCGAGAGAGCTCGTATAATACCTGTATTCAGCGAGAGAGCTCGTATAATACCTGTATTCAGCGAGAGAGCTCGTATAATACCTGTATTCAGCGAGAGAGCTCGTATAATACCTGTATTCAGCGAGAGAGCTCGTATAATACCTGTATTCAGCGAGAGAGCTCGTATAATACCTGTATTCAGCGAGAGAGCTCGT
>JAODAG010000016.1:4001-19602 GCA_027574785.1 Orphnurgus asper | reverse complement strand
TAATAGTGTAGCCTATATAACTCGTCTACTTCGTACATTGCAATGTTCTGATAAACAAGCAGCACATGATCGATTGCGAAGCAAAACCTTGATTGGTTATTCCCTTATAGAAAGATCTCGCAAGAAATTTTACATTACTCGCGAGAAGTTTTACACCCCCATGCCAACCACTGTGATTTTTTTCCTTCGATTGAATTGAAAAAGAAAACTCCACTTTTCACTTTAGGCACGCATGCTGCGACAGTATTGTGCCAATACAATACATATTTGCCCAGTAAATACTTGCATATTATGCATGATTTATGCTATCTCATGTAGACAGACATAGCTGGCTGGCATAGATTTTCTCAGAGATCCCTTCAACCATGAATTTGAAGGGGAAAAAACCTTTGTATCTGTGCAGGAACCACCACACCGTCCTTATTGTCAATTTAGCCTACGTTTAGAATAAGTTCAGCCTCCGTAACGAGCCCAATATTGGTTGGTATCTTTGGTGTTGTTTACAATTTGTTGGTTGGTTGTAGAACTGTGGTGCTAAATAAGAGGAATTATCCCTTCATTGTCAAGTTTTGCAGAGTGTGGTCAATGAATGGGGGGTGTGGGTGGGATATGGATATATGGTTAGATAGAATGGTTCTAACAAGGTTCTTTATGGTAATGAACGGTGTTTTAAATTAAACTGCTGCATTTGCTGGATAGGCCTGCAGTATAATACCACACTGTAATTCTTGTAGGTTATAATTTTTTTTTTTTTAAAAAGCTGAAGGAATTGCCACAGCAACATGAGCTACCAGAAAACTGCCACAACTCGAAAATAACAGTTTTACGACTTGAATGTTGGACAGAATGTTGTGCCCTGGAGTTTAAACGTCACGAAAAAAAAAAACGATATCATGCAAAAGTCGATTATTAAAAGTGTATTTTTGCAGGCTCCGACAATGTGGACATGCCTCCCACACCCCCCAGCAGCACCCCCAGCGACAGCGAGGGAGGAAACAGCCCGCTGAGACACAGCCCTTCGGAACCCGGATCACCCATGGCGTTCCAGGCACCAGCGGCCAGGAAGCCGGAGTCCCGCACCACCGCCATCACGTCGCAGATGTTCACAAACTTGCAGGTGGGCGTAGGGAATGTAAACAGGTTAAAAATTAAGTGGTCGATCTGAATCTCCGCTTTCCATAGGTCATCGGTTGTTTATTCAACACCTCCCACGTATAATGCCCTGGAAAGGTGGATCTGAGAACATATCGCGTTTGTTTACATTGTGGCGTCGTCGTCGATCATCATCAAAAAGTAGGCCGGGTGGGATATTGAATACGGTACCCCCAAAGATTTTACTGTATGACAAAGAAAAATTCCACGGAGAACTGCGGGGCGGTGGAGGGACACAGCTACCACTCTCTGTCCCACCCACAATCGTCACCCATGGTTGTGTGATCGTAAGGTGGTGGGGAAGGGTATGGGGGATGGGTGACAGAGCAGCCACTGATGAATCGGAGCGAGGAGCTGCTTCTGAATGTGATACATTGCTACATTACCTTAAATATCTCCAGGCTAACATGGTCATGATTGGTGGGAATTGCAGTTTATAGACAGGGGGGTGGAGCCAAAGCACCCCAAGTGATGAAATTACCAACCATGTTTCCAGTGACCCTAATTGGCATCGATGAAAATAGGAAGCGTGTAACATTGGCAAGTGAAAATTCCCCGTCACCCCACCCTTCCCCTCTTCCTTATGCTGGGACTAAAATACTGCTGTACGATGTACCAACCTAGCAAAAATAAGATAGTCCCTACGCGTGAATTGTAATTATTTTAACCTCCCCATTTTTATAATGGACTGGCTCGTTCGTTAGCCCGGTACACTTATTTTCCGTTGTATGCGTGCGTGTCACACGCGGAAAAAAAAATTGCGCGGAAAATATATCGTCCTGTTTTTATGAAAATTAATTTTTGTTAATGTCGGTTATCTCTACCACAGAGACTGCCTCCGTCAGGACCGATCGCGCTGACGGAGGAAGAGAAACGTACGCTGGTCGCCGAGGGGTACCCTGTGCCCACCACGCTGCCACTGACCAAAGCCGAAGAAAAGTCCCTGAAGAAAGTCCGAAGGAAGATCAAGAATAAGGTGGGGTCTCGCGGTGAATTTGAAAACCTTCTAAACGGTCGTCGGTGATATTGTCGCATTTTTAAAAAAATAAAAATTTAAGCGTTTTAAGCGAAAAAGAGGAGTACACGAGTATTAATGGGTCTCGTCTTGTGTCCTTCTGGTCAGACCGTTTCGTTCAAACACACACCGTGAGGAATGAGTCCATTCTAACGAACACCTCTGAAGGAAACCATTCAAACACAAACAACCCCGAGGTATTAAATAAACAGTTCAAACAACACTGCTAGGAATGAACCATTTGATCACATCACTAGGTAGTAAACCATTCAAACACGCCACTAGGAATGAAACCATGTTAAACGCACCACTAGGCATGAAACCATTTTATACGCACCACTATGCATGAAACCATTTTATATGCACCCTAGGCATGAAACCATTTCATATGCACCGTTAGGAGTGAAGCCATCAAACACACCACTAGAAATGAAACCATTAAAAACACACCCATTAGGAATGAAATCATTAAAATGTATGTTTTTCTTAAGTCAAAAAGTTGCGCTTTGTGGTCTGTCCCACAAATGTACCACACCGCTCTGAAACATGCCAGTAGTGCATTCTACTACTACTGTACTACTACTATGCTACGGGCAACCGGCGATTTGTACCCTCCTCTGATTTTCCTCTTCGTTTTTAACTTTCCCCGGACAGATTTCGGCACAAGAGAGCCGGCGGAAGAAGAAGGAATACGTTGAAGCTCTGGAGAAAAGGTAAGCAATGAAATGACCAACAACAGTATTGTATGCATACCCATATTACATGGTACATAACAGCATTATATGGTGGTATAATTGTAAAACGAAATGGCCAACAACCGGATTGTATGCATAATGTATGTGTTACATGGTACACCTAACATTATATGGTGGTCAAGTTAGGGGGAAACAAATCTATGTGTGTTACATCGTACAATATAGCCTAAAATTTGGTAAATGAACTAACAAACAACTATTGTATGCACACTGTATAATATTACATAGTACATACAACATTATATGGTAATATTGTTAACTAAAAAAAAAAATAACCAGTAACTGTGTTGTATGCATATATTGACTGTATCACATGGTACAAACCTTATACAGTAATATTTATATATGTATATTTCAGTAATTAATACTGCAGTGTGTAGTACTTTAGTACATTAAATAGTACAACATGACTTAGTAACTTCAGTAGTAGTAATTTAGTCATTAGTATTTTATACTTCAGTATTTCAGTTAGTACTTTAGTATAATCAGTAAATTTAGTATTAGTTGATTTCGGCATTTAATAATCAGCAAGGTACTTCAGTGGTTCAGCGTGGTGTATAGTATTAGTATGCTTCGGTGTTTACTTACCGTGATGAGCTCTTTCAATCATCATTTCCTCGCGCTCTTTCCCCGCCCGGTACAGGATGGAGTCGTTCTCCCACGAAAACGTCGAGCTTCGCAAAAAGGTGGACACGCTCGTCACGACGAACGAGACCCTCGCCGAACAGCTGGAACGGTTACAGGCCGTCGTGAACAAAGTGACCAAACCCATCAAGGCCAGTGCAACTCAGACCGGGACGTGCCTCATGGTAAGCAGCGGGCTGCGAGCTGTTCTACTCGCTCGACGCGGCCTTCTAAACTCACTGCATCGGGTTCTTGGATCCAAGACCGCACTGTTATTTATCCTCAGGATAGGACTAGGCTCAACGACCTAACGTGCCGCAGGGCTATGATATACGCGCGTGCTGGTCGCACTTGGGGGTTCCCCTCCCCTTTGAAATAAAGCTAGTCCTGGATTGCGTGTAACCTAGTACTGGTAAAGTGGTAACCTAGCACTGGTAAAGTGGTAACCTAGTACTGTTAAGTTTTTAGATGTGCTATAATACCACCAGGGTCCTCATCTGAGTATCTTTTATAGGTGATAGGGATGGATTCCAACAGTTGGAGATTGAGAGATCGTAGGAAGGGGAATGGCAGGTTGGGTTGAGAAGATTTGGCTCGAGTTACGTACGGGATGGCGGGTTATTCTCCTCCTTCCTCCCTGTTTGTAAAGTAACGCATCACATCGCCATAAGATTGCCATTTCTTCGCTCGCGATCAGAAGTTTTGAATATGGTTTCCGACTGCTTAGCATTCATAGCTGTGATGATGTTTTGTTTTTTTAAAAAAACAATGGTTTGATAATAAATCTTTCCGGCGATTCGTCCACAAAATTACTGACGAGATGATCGTGGTCCTTCTATGATTTACAAGAGCCAAGTACTTCAGACTTGAGATGACTCCATTAATACCCAAAGAAACAGCGATCGTCCATTATGTATTCCTTTCTCTGATTCAATGTGGTTCAATGATACATGACACTGGCAGTATTTTGACACACACATTGAAGGGCGGTTAGGGGATAGGAACACGGTTCTTATCAGGCTGCGCTTTCTTATCGACCGCAAACAAGCTTAGTTACACCAGTAAACTGGTCGTCCCTCCCCCAACAAAGTTGGCTTCTACCCACTATTCTACTCTGTGTGCTCTCGATCGACTACCTCATGGGCTCCCTTGGTATCATTTTCTGTTTATCATTTTCTGTTTTTACTGCCGTAACGTTAGTGATTAACGTATTGGTATCATCAGTTCCCCGTATCTTTTGTGCTTAACGTATCGATGTCATCCGTTCCCCTTTCATCTTTCGTGATTTGTTTCTCTTTGCGGTCTTTGTTGACTTGTCAGTGTGGCGGCCGATGGCACGCTAGTCTACTTCACGCTGTTTCTATTTCACGCTGGTCATAGGACAGGTGCATGTGGCACCCCTTTGAATAGCATGTTAACAGGAAATGCCATCTTCCCACTACTCAATAATTCTCATTCCTTGGCTTATACTGATCTCTTTCTCGTTGTAATTTGATGTACGTATGCCTGCTACTGTAACACAACGTTTTGCAATTCCCTTCCGTTTTTTTTTATATACTTATACATACGCACAAACTAACGTCCCTGTGACCTTTTTAGGATAGCCACTGTCCCCGCTGCTAACCTTAACATCTGGTCGAGTAGGCTGTGTGCAGTACGAGAGATGGTTTCTGTCAACCGACCCACACCAGTAAACCAACAACAATTAATCAACTACAGTTACAAATCGCACTGTCCAATTATGTTCATACGTATCTCTCACAAGTTTAATAATACACTCTGGTACTACAGCCCAGTACATGTTCATACGTATCACTCACAAGTTTCAAATTTCACTCCAGTACAGTCCATCGGTTCATGTTCATATATATATATATGTATTTATTACTCGCAAGTTTCATATTACTCTAGTACGTATTATTCGCAAGTTTCAAGTGACGTAACGTCCTTTACAGTCCAGTAAACGTTCATGCTTATCACTCACAAGTTTCAAATGACACTCCAATACAGTCCACAGGATATGTTCATTCATTTTTCCTCACAAGTTTCAAATTGACACACCAGTTGGTCTAATTGGTCCAGTATAATTATGTTCACATTATTTATAGTTCGTATTACACAGCTTTGATTTTTTCCGATGGTTTCGTCAGACGAACACCGATTGATCGTACGTGAAACCGTTAACAAATGTTAACGTATATTAAATGCTCCCATTCTGGTATCGCTTTTTTTTTTGTCTTTCCTTCGCATGAACAATTGATTTCCCCCCCCCCCCACCAACTTTTCTCTTACGCGCCTCTTTTTGGTTTGTCGTTGTTGCCGTGATCATTTGTTGAGACTCCCACCAACGTTGCATGTTCTCTCTCTTTTTTTTCTCTCCCTTTTCCGGCGTTTCAGTACAATTTACGTCGGTGGAGATGATATATACGGGCTGTGTGCAATCGACATCCTAAAGACTCCCATTTTGTATCTAGGAAAGGTCTGTGTTTTTTTTTCAATGTTCCTTCTCTTTACCCTTTCACCGTTCTATTTTCCGAGGTGGAAGGTCCTGCAGGGTAGTTGGTGGTCAATGGGTGGAGGGAGCAGGGGGCTGAAATTGTGCTCCTCCAACTCTGATGCTTAACCCGTGTAGAACTTCATTGTAAGACTACCTCAAATAATAGTGTATGTACATGTGTATGTAGATACTAGCCTACACCCTAACTTATACATATGTTAAAGTATGTATCCTAAATGTGAGGTTTGTACTTAATGTGAGCCCACCTCAAACATAATGTATTATACATGTATATAGAAAATAAGACTTATCCCCTAACTTATACACATACTCTTGTATGTATCCTAAATTTTGTGAGCTTACATGAATAATATACCGTTAACAGTAGACAGTTCCCTGCCTTCCATCTCGTATTGACCTCTCTTGGGATGCGACTGCCTCTTCGCAGTGTCCGTCTTTCAGTTTCCAAGGTATCAAGGGAAGTCGTTGTCCTATCTATTTCCTCTTCTTCGTCTTTGTGTTTCAGTTTTGTCTCTTTGCACGGTGGTTGTCCTTTATTCGTGGGTAGCTATTTCATGGTCTGAGTTTCTTTGCAATTCAGTTTTTGGATGGCCCGCTTGTGCTTACTAACATCGCATATCCCTTGCACCGCTTTCTGTCGACTGGGCAGAGCGATGCGTACGTCACAGCATGGCTGGGCTGGCGGCCTGCTTATTGAAGCAATGCAATGCAATCTCGCTTGGTGTTAATAGTAATGTAACACAATGCACTTGGCTAGAAAAACTAATTATTAGTATTATTATTAGTATCATTATAATCATTATTAATATTATTAGTATTAATATTATTGTCATTATTATTATCATTATCATTATCATTGTTATTATTATTATCATCAGCCATACAAATGGGCTATGACCCACTTGCAATGGTTAGCTAGCGCCACTGTCCAGCCAAGCCATTAAATAAAAAAAAAGAATGGTATTTTCACGTTTGTATTTAATTTAACCCAAATGGGGGGTTGTAAAAAGTGAACATTTGATACGTAATCACTAATAGATATTTCTTTAAGTAACAAATTTCAAACAGTTCCTCCTTTACATAAAAGTAACCGGTCTCCCGATAACCAACGACTTTACTGTACTGCAGCCTCTTTTTCTCTTTCTGGTAATTTTCATTGCATGATCGACCCACCCTCCCCCACGCTGGTAGCGTTCTCTATATATACCCGTCCCCTTTCCAACGTCTGTCAAAGCATTCCATAGGCACTCGCACAAATCATCGGTGGTAGTGTAACTTGAAATGAAATTTAAAAAAGGTAAATTTGTAGCTATTGATTTCTCGGGTATGGGACCACAAGTTATTGGAGCCACTAACCGGTTGGAAAAGTGGTAGAAGAGAAATTTCGCCAAATTTCCCGTAAATTACTGGAACAAATCAATGATGAGGCAACAATTTGCTAGAAAAAATGCATTGACAGCTGCTGCACGTTATCAACCAGCATACATGGTGTACCCGGGTATCCAGATTTACGGTATCCACTCCGTGTAAGACAACCTCGAATACAGTGTGAACATACTAGCTGATACATACTCTTAAATGTATCCTATGTTTGAGGTATGTAGGTACATGTACATCTAACGTATACATACTCTGTACATACTGTATCCTCTACTTCGGGTGGTGGCCTTGTATGGAGCACATACCGGATTTGCACACAAAAATCATAGCATGTAGAAAGTAGGGAAATGTACAGTATTAACATAACATAAGTACTTTCATTGATATGGCTAGTGCACCTGGTGGCATAATACAAACATTAATTGATATGGCAGAAAGATAGGCAGATAGCAGTGTCGTGCGCAAATCGTTATCCGCTCTGCGCACAAATCAATCGGCAAACAAACGGTGATGTCATTTTGGTAGCAGGTGTTCCTAACACACTCCACACAATGCTCTCTTCCAGTTGACGAAGCTAGCGTCGGTATTTTTGCGCCGTCAGCGAGTGAGGGCATTAATTTTCGTGGCTTCCCCGTAACGTACTACGCAATGTATGCGATCCGTGTCGATGCCAGATGGTTTTTTTTTCTTTTTCCGTTGAATGTGGGAAATGTTCTTTGTTTAGAGCATTGACCGTGCAGTTACACAATTGTCAGGGGCGGTCGACTGGGAAGTCCCTCCAGTTAAACGTGACGTCCAAGTTTTGAATCGTCGAGTAATCATATGTCTTTTTTTTTTACTGCTTGTGTTTTTCCCCACTCCAGGTGTTGGTGTTGTGCTTCGCCGTCTTCCTCGGAAGCTGGTCGCCCCACTCTTCCTTCAACTCCAGTAGCAGCTCCCTCTTTCGCCAGCCCTCCCCCTCCTCCTCCCCCCTGACCACGCCCAACTCCTTGCCCTACGGACCAAATGAGGCCTACAAATACGACTACAACAGTGGTGACAACGTGGGCCCATTCTTTGGCCCTGAGGAAGACCCCTATGCTACCCCATCAAGTAAGTATCACCACTCGGAGCTTAGGAATACCAGTATACATATCTAAATAGGCCTATATATACATATGTATATATATACATATGTATATATATACATATATGCCTCTGATGCCCCCAGCTGTACCTCTGTCCTAGCCTACACCCCACCACTATTCTCACTCCCCCTTTGTTTGTAATGTGTTTGTTGTCTACAGTAGAGATTTTCTGTTCTTTTGTCCGATTTAAAATTTAATTTTGAATAATTCTGTTTTGTAAGTCACTGTGTACTTTATTGGTAGAAGGTTAAAGAACCACCCCCAACCCCCACTCTCCTCTTTGGCATCCTGTTTTCCTCTTTGTTACCCTGCTGTTAACATCAAAAGAGATGAAACTTTTTAAAAGGATGAGGTCCAGAAGATCACTCGCCCGTCGTTGTAAAGTGGGTCGTTCTTCAGACCAATACACTCCTGATCCGCCACGTTCCCCTCATCTTTGTTCAGCTTAATTCAGCCCAATTAACCCCCCGGTGGTCGATTTACTCTCCAGGACAATCGTCCCGTCTCCTCATGTCGTACGACGACGAGGAAGAGGACTGCTCCAACAACGCCCTGGACGCCTTTGTGATGAATCGCCACGGAAACGAGGCGCCCCCCTCGCACCGGCCGGCCCCCTTTCCCGATCCGCCGGGCCCGGCGGCCATCTCCGGTCTGGTGACCCCCGGGGGAGACTGCACCCTCCAAGTACGGGCCACGATCCACCCGGACGTCCACGTGGAAATGCCGGTCGACACCCTCGCCAGCATCAACCGCTCGTCCAATAAGTGAACCAGCTTTTCCAGCTTCCAACGTTTCGCTCGCCATTTCGCCGTGCCTTCTCGACCACCGTGGGACGGAGGGGAGGGAGGGGAATGAAGGATAGGGGTAACCCCCAACCCCCATCTTATTGAAAGGTATCCACCAGGGTTTTGTTGCAGGGAAAAATGGTTTGTATTTTGTCGTTGGCTGAATATGTGGCGAATCCCCTCTATAACCAAAATAGACCTGTCCCAGGTCTCCTGGAAGTCCAGTTTATAATTGCCTTCATAAGTTTTTTTGTTTTATTATAATTTTATAATGATAATAATAATAATGGTATCGACCTATTCCTGAATGAAGGGCTGCCAGGAATATGAACATTGCCAAATCGTTATGAACAGAGGAAGTGTGTTAAAACAAGAGAATATTTATGTAAATAAGATTTCTGCCAAGTACTGACATTAACATAATCTAGAATAATTAATTAAATTAAAACACCCAATTCTCGTTTTTGTTTTGTTCACTTCCTTTTCAAATTTGAGTCTTTAGGATGGTCTAAGTAAGTTGAATAAGAATACTGTGTAAAAAACAATTAGTGAAAAAAAATATGACATATTTATTGAAATAAGGAAAATCCATGTGTATTATATATTATAGACCGAGCTTTTTGTACATAGAAAGAGGAGTGAGCGATGTTAGGGGTGCGGGAGGGGCTTTTAGGGGTGTTGAAGCGGGAGAAGGAAGGGATGGAATTGGACGTGGTGGAAGGGTGGAGAACAATGGTTGGAATTGGTGGTGGTGGAAGAGGTGAGGATGGGTTGGAATTTGATATGGTGGGAAGGGTGTGGAAGAGGGGGTTGGAATTGGATGTGGTGGAAGGGTGTGGAAGAGGGGGTTGGATGTGGTGGAAGGGGGGGAAGGAAGGTTTAGAATTTGGTATGGTGGGAAGGGTGTGGAAGAGGGGGTTGGAATTGGATGTGGTGGAAGGGGGAAGGAAAGGTGTGGAAGAGGGGGATGGATGGGTGTGGGAGATTGGGGGATGGTGGTAGGTAGTGGAAGAGGGTGTGGCAGAGGAGAGATTGCTGGAGTTGCTGGGTTGTTACCTGTCAAGTTCAAGTGCCTTTTTGTTATTGGGTTAAAATGTTAGCGTGTTGGAAGAGTAGTATTTATCGTCTGTTACGTAGTTTGCAGGGAATGATTGTTTTGGTGGGATTCATAGCGTTTTGCAGCTGTGTTAGCCTAAACGAAGTGCTGTATAGTGCAGATGTTACCTGATGAAGTGCCCACTTAGGTATTGTTTCAAAACATGTCTCCATCCTGTAATTTATTTGAGGCTTCAAGGAAAAAGTAAGAAAACTTTCTCCCCTCGAGGTGTAAAATTCCAAACTGCGGCCAGTTCATTCCAATATTCACAAATTGTAAACAAAAAGTGTAGTCGAGAAGAAGAAAAAAATTCCGTTTGAAATTCAAACGGAAAATTTGCTGCTTTATATGTTATGAGTTTTAAAGTTTGGGGAAACCAAATTGAATGTGTACATATATATACTTTAGTGATATTTTTGTTTTTATTTCCTTGAAATCTTAATTCTTCCAAACAAAGTTTAAGCTTTAGTATTTCTGACTTCAACCCCTCTCCCCCCTATCTCATGTAATTTGTAATAAAATGGTCAAAACGAATCTAATCTTGTTTTCCTTCTCTGTGAATAGTAAGTTTTGTTTTTAGTGCGAATAGTAATGAGTGGGTGGAACATTCCTATAATGTATTGACAACTGTATCATTGCAATTTGCTTCCTGCTTTGGTACGATGGTGTTACAGTAGAGATATATAGGTTATATTGCTATCGACAGGGTTCTGCCCAGGACTGGTCGAGTGTCGGCAGGACCATCCCAAGCGTATCGCCACCATTGGTTGGCACGAATCGTACAGGAAAAAAATTTGCCTGAGGGTACCACCCAGTTTGCAGGAACTGGCACTTCCCAGGTCTTGGAAGCTGCATCCATACGGATTGTTTGAAAAGAGCTACCTGCATTCCGTACGTACATTCGTTTCCAATACGAAGTTTCGGTACAATTACATTTCGGGACCTGCCCCGCTAAAGATATGACACCTGTTTAAATGTGGGTTAATACGTAAATACGTGAATACGTAAAAGTTTCGTTGCGAATTACTTTTGCCTTTATACATCATATGGGGACACGTTAGCAGTGCACAGCCGTAGCTGGCCCGTGACCTGATACGTCATAAGCCGACTCTCTAGCTATGCCCGTGAACGACACGTTGCATGTCGATATCGCTGGCTATAGATAGCTGCACGTGCATCGCTCGTTCTGTTATTAAAATTAAAACGGAAGCGACTCCGATAAGAATACGGAAAACAATTAATGTTCTGAAATGGGTTTGAGGATTTTATGACTGAAAGTGTGCTGTATTTAGAACAATTATGAATTGTATTATGAAAAGTATGGCCCCAGAAATGAATACTTTCGTTACGATCAGCTTAGTGGTGGTCGGCATTTCTGTGTCCTGGTCGGACCTGACCGGCAGATCACTATCGATGATAAACGTTAATGGGAAGGTTTAATGCTAACTCTATGAAATTAGCTTAAATGGGAACAGAAGGACAAATATGTTGAATGGTACAATGTGGGCCTTATTCAATATTCAAAATGAAAGGTTTTTGTCTTACTGATTATTTATGCTCTGTTGTTATTTCGGGGTTCGTTTTGAACTGCTATATGAATTTACATGAATATTGTGGTTTTTCTTTCCCCTACGCCTTGTATCCAACATACTTCGACCAGGACTTTACCATTTCAGAAAATCTGTTTCAATTCTAAACTATTAACCTATTCACAATTCCATATATATATTAAATATATATATATAAATACTAAATATATATATATATATACTATATAAGTGAGCTTTGTGACCTCCCTGCAGAATGGTCAAAAAGGAAAATTTATTACTGGGGTTAAATGACCCGAGTTTTTATGTTTCGGAACCCATTTTTAGTGTTACGGACTGGGGGTCTGGATGAGACGAGGTATAAAGAGTCGTCGTCGCGGCATGACGTTGAAGTTCCTCCGAAATGGACAAATCCTCCTGTGGAGTGCCGAAAAGGGTGAAGGGTTCTCCGGACAATAAAAATATCATTAGGCTATATATAACTTTTAAATTGGCCACAATTGTTGTATTAGCAAAAATCAATTTACAAGCATTATATATATTAAAAAAAAAAAACCACACACAATAGATTACACGCAACAGTCCATTTACAGTAGTACAGAAGAAAAGGATATCTAACTACCCCTCCCTCAAAAAAAAACAACCCTAAAGATGCAGGCACATGGGCCAGAAGGGGAAAAGCAAAAAAAAGTGAAGGGCATATTATATTATTGCCGATTCAAGTGAAATTAATCGTCGGTTTCTTCGATGCTCGTGAAGACCACACGCGTCGTTGATCAAATGTTTGGGGAGGGAGAGCAAAAAAACATTGGAGGTTAGGAAGATGGCGGCTGACCTTCCCAAACAGAAAATGACATTTGTCTCTTGAGAACGATCCCTTTGAATTCACAAAATTATTCATATTAAGTATCTGAAACTCTTTCTGCAAAAATACCCTTGAAGATTATTGGAATTAAAATTGGAAAAAGTGCATGGAAAATGGGGACATTTATTTTTTTGGGGGGGCTGATATTTCTGATAATTTTTATCACTCTAAAACATTATCCAATTTGTTTTTGTGGGAAGGGAATATCAGATACTTAAATTGTTTGCAGAAAAAATATCTGAATCTTGGGGGAATAATTCAGAAATTCAGGGGGAGTATTGTAAATTTCTGATTGCTTTTGTTATTGGAAAAACTTTCTACTAATGGACGGTGGGGGCATTTCAGACCATTTGATTAACTTTAATAACAGAAGTTTTCCACTTGCCAGGACTGTTACGTACGAATCACTTTGAGAGTTAGGAATGAAATGTATATTACAAATATTTTCTCCCTCTGTGGTTGTCACAATTCATTAATTCTTTTGGCAAGGCTAAAAAAATCTGCCATCAAAATATTTGGCTGTGCTGACAAAGTCAAAATAAAGGGGAATTCAGGGGAATTAACAACAAACAGAATACAGAGGTAAATTGAAAAAAATAAATATTGGGCATCGCCCAAATAGAATCTGGAAACTAAGATGTGCATACATAAATGTTGACTACAATAAAAATACGTCAATGTTAAACTCTGTATTGCATAAGACATACAGATAAAGAGAATTCCAGAAAGGGTACGAATTGCAGTGATATTGCCACATTTGGTAATTCTCCCAGAAATATAAAAACTGGAAATAATTATGAATCTTCCCGAATTAAATAAACGGGAACGATAAGCTCTCGAAGCGTAAGAAAACGAGAGTAAATCTTTCAATATAATAGCAGATATAGGATAGTTAACCACAACGGCGAATTCGTATTAATAGCTCCGCGATATTCGGTGTTTAAAAGCGTTACACGCGGCGTGTTGCTACCTGGGGAAAAAACCTACGCATAAATATATGTTTATCATTTATCTTGATAATAAAAAATTGAAAATTAGGAGTTGCCATGGAGCAAATTGCAATAAAACTCTAGCTGTTATTATTACACCATCATGGACATTGAGAAAAGTGAAAGCAAGAGTCGAGGGAATAAACAACCGACCATGTTCTTGCAGAATTCTAGCACTTAGGAGGAGTGCACTATCTTCTGTCCAATTAACTTTTCACGAAATATGTTACTTTTCTGACCTCGAAACAAAGAAAGCATAAATTATAACAGGAATGAGTTTTATTATCCTTAACTCTCGGTGTGAACAAATTCTAAATTAGGACGAGACGTTCCGTTGCAGTTACGCATCGCTGAGAGTTCAAAGTTTGCACGTGCCCCTGCCCCGTGGCCATATTACAAATATTTCCTGATTTGAACAGGATATGTAACCATAAAATTTTGAAGAGAATAAATAAATAAATAGTAATAAATAAAACACAAAATTACATCCACATTTCATTTTGCAGCCCTTTAAAATGTGGTGTTTGTTTCCTTTCGTAAAAATGAAGAAACCAAAAACGGAAGAAACTAGAAACAAGTATTGCCGATAAATGATTGTAAGCGAGACAGAGATCGTAAAGCACACGGGAGGTAGTGGAACCGGAAACCGTAGCGACCGGCAACTTGCCACGTCGCACTTAATAATACGAAGTACCTTTGGCGAAGACGGGGAAGGAAGGTTACACTGCTCCCTCGGCCGTTTCACGATAGCCCCAAACGAAACGAAATTTTCACACCGCTTAACAAAATTACAACAACTAACAATTAGGTCTACAAAACGTCGATCGAGACCGAAATGCAATAAAAAAAATTTAAAAAAACACATTTCGACGCCCACGATTCTCTTTAATTATTAAAATAATTCAGGGAGGGAAATCCACAAAGACCGACGGACGGATCCAAAAGAGGTACGCGATCCGCGCCGCCGTTGGATTCCGAGGCCCCCGGAAAGCGTCCCCGTCCGACTTGTCGGTGGAATTACACAAAATTATAGGAGACCTTCTGACGTAAGACGAAAGTTTACAAAAAAAAAAAAATTAAAAATATTTAAAAAAAAAAAAAAAACACATTTATAAAAAATAAATATTGCTAGAAATGGAATGGTATTGCACAAAAGTTTTTTTTAAGAAAACTGCTTTAAAAAGTGAAGGAGAAGAACCACCGACGAATAGAACTGTTTTTATATCTCCCCACCAGCACCGTAATATTCTCTCTTTAATAATATATACCAAAGAAAACAGCTCATCAAGGCTAACCAATAATATCAACAGTACCGTGGGATACTTGGCCAAGGACTAACATCCCCCCAACCTACCCTTCCCCCTCGCCATAACCCCAACCCTGACACTCGTAGAGGACTAATTTTAAAACACCTACATCCATCTTCCACCTACTTCCATCGAGGGGATTAGGAACAGGACCGTAATAAAAGCCCCCAGGAAATGTACGACTGCCAAAGCTAAATGGATGTTTCCATGAGCATTTTTTTTTTGGGGGGGGTTTAACAAAATCAAAACCCCACCACCGGAAAGGTTTTCTTCCTCGGGATTGGCCGGAATATCTCCACTAGGATTACTTGCCATGACCTCTGCGTCTGAATATAAACTCCTTCACAGCCCCCTCCTCCTGCTCATCGAATGTCTTCCTATTTACAATTACCTTGTTTCGTGTTTCCCTCATGGGTGAAGATGTGACCAACAGAACTGGAG
>JAODAG010000015.1:125447-148861 GCA_027574785.1 Orphnurgus asper | reverse complement strand
ACATATATACAAGGTGTGGCGGGGAGGGTTCGGGGGGGGGGGTGAGGAAGCGACCGAGCGAAGGAGCGAAGAACCCGATTACCCGAATGTGTTCAGCTATTCCGCCCTTCTAGTGAATTTTGGAGTGTACCGTATGCACTTATAGACTGTAGAGGCGACTCGACACAACAAGGGGCCCGATTTCCCCAATTTTTTTTTTTGGGGGGGGGGCCCTGTCAGCAGCAGTGCTGACACTTCTGACTGTTAAATCCTCATGAAACGTTACTGGTTACGGTACTGGTTTGAAGAAAATAAAACCCCATTAGTATAACATTTTAGCTCCTGTTAGGCCTTTTCAGTATGTACTACAGAATTGCGTAACAACAGTGAAACGGAACTGCAAACGTTGTAGCTCCGTTTCAACTTTCTCCTTCATGCATAGCTGTATGAATATGATACGGCATTAAACTGCCACTTCCTTTGTTGAGTTCACATTGCCCCCTATTCCCACGCCCGCCATGCCGCCAAAACACCCACATAACATAATTGCCTAATTGGATTAATATCTGTTTTGACTATATTATACTGAACATGAGAAACTTGGATCAATATAAGTCGAGGAAGGGGGGCGTCTTTCGGACTGAGTATGCATAATATATTTATTAATATATATATATTTTTTATTAAATGACCCAGAAATGTTCGCATTCCGGTTTCACTTCTGGAAAGTTGAACATATCGGGCATATAATCCTTAACCAAACTAGTTTAAATATTTCGTATAAATAACGAGGTAAAGGTAAATATGATACCAAGGTTATGTCCGTAAAAGCCGAGTCCATCGCTTAAATTAATGGTTGTCGGATATTTAATTTACCCAAAATTGAGTGTTCCTTTGTATCCAATGACGTCATTTCCGGTCACAAATTTAAGTAACGCTGCGCGAGATGTGCGAAAATAGCAATTTAGCACTCTGGTACCATCAGACATTGGTCACATGTTGTCCGCTTACCAGAAGCAAATCCTAATGCCGGAATATTTCATTTTCGGGGACAGAGTGAGTAGAGTTTTAAAATGCTTTGTTCTCCTGGATTTCATACTTACGGAGCTGAAATTTAGTTTCATCATTATTTCTGGTGAACTCACTCTTATAATATCCATTTTTAAAATCAAATGGAAACCGTATCATTGCACCCTGCAAAAGGTAGCCTGATGTGCAATTACTAGTTTAGATTGTTTTGTACTACGCCTGTAGTACTATTAACTACAGTACAGACAGTACTACTACTATGTACTATTATTAATTTACTAACGTTATACTTATACTAGTCAGTGCTTTCCCCCTCCGTAGAAAAGTAAAATGTGTTGTTTAGGCCGAGAGGGTGTTCTGCGAAATGCTTCAGAATAACTATAATAATTATATCTTTATAAAGATGGTTCTACCGTATCAGCTGTCTCTATACTAAACAGTTAAAGGGAGTTGAAAATTCCTAAACAAATCCCTTGATTGAACATAGCATCAAACTTAAAAGTGTTGTGTGTTTTTTTTTTAATTCAGGGCAAAATGCCAACAAGTGCTGCTGAAACCGACTAGCCGTTACTTTAGCCTGCTTAGGCTAGGCTAGGCTAGGCTATTTATATTTGTTTTATTTCTTGTTCAACGTTATTTACTTGTCTTTTGAGGGGGAGCTAATTTCACAAAACCCCTCTACACATAAATAAAGCTAAAACATATTATACATAAACTGCACATCAACATAGCTTGTACTCAGCCTTTTGTGGCATTGTATAATATCCAGATAAAACAAGATGATAAAAATTAAAAGTGGTGTAAAAAGAAAAGTTATAAAACAAGGTTTAAGGAACGTTTTAGAACATATAAAATGGTATAATTAAGCATTGGATTAAATTTAAAGGAAAATTTGGAGCTGAAAATTTGTATATAAAAGAAATTAATAAGTTGTGGGAAGTCTAGATTGTACTATAGTCTATAGGTACATGTAAACTATAAAACATTTATTTTGAAATTGGGTATGATATGTAAGTTGTAACTATTATAGTCTAGAGACAGCCATCATAAAATGATGTAGTTTAAACTATAAAATCGTTTAATAAACGTTTCAATACATTTAGGTTTGAGGCATGTTTTATTTCCATAGGTAGTGATCGAGTTCGATACTTTGAACCCAGAGTATGAAAACTGTTTCTTATAAAATTTGCCCATGTCTATGTAAACCTAAGGCCATGGTCATGTACTGTATTCACATTTTGAAACATGTTTGTAAACCATTCTAAGTTGTTTGTTATATGCTGCTCGATAGGCCAGTTTTAATGTTGTTTTAGTTACTTATAGTTTCATAGTACATGTGTTGTCGTACAGTAGTTTTTGTAACTTTTCAGTTAGTTCAAGATCACTCTTCCTATACATACTCCATGTAATGCTTCAATAGTCAAGGTAAGGCAATGTATGTATAACCATTAAAGTATAAAATATTTTTTTGAAGGTCTTAGTAAGGTTAATTTGTGTCAGTAGAGCCAGCCAGGTTATAACTAATTTACATAAATATCTCACTTGCGCTTTCCATGTGAAGTACTGTCAATTGTAATTACTCTGCATTGGGTGCTCTGAATAAATTGAAGATTGAAGTCCTGTATTGAAATATCCAATGCCTCTGCTAAAATCGAGAAAATTACTTTTTGGCGTTGATTTAATTTTATCAACATTAATTAATAACAAATTTGGTTTTCATACGCCAATCAGAATTTCATGTCGTAATTTAATTACTGTATGGTGAAATTTCTGACATTGTTTTACCTACAACATGACAAGTGGTGTCGTCTGTGTACATGTTCATATCAGCTGTACAGTATGCTTCTATTTCACATAACTTTGCATTATGACCACATAACATCTGGCAGGTCAAACCGACATCTGTTAGTTGTACAGTATGATTCCACTCACCACAGTTGCAATTACCTCTTGAATAATTTGTAGATTTGTAGTAGTGCCTTAGCTTCATTTCAAGTTACAGTAGTAGTATTTATTCAAAGCTAGGGATGTCTTTCACAAATTCATGTTGGTGCATGAAGTTTGTCGAGGTATATACTGTATTTGTCATTCATTCTGTTTATTGTTTCCTCTGCGACTGGGTCATAGAATTGGTGGCAGGTGGGCACATGATCAGAATGGTAGTTTTTGTTTACATGCATGCCTCTGTCTCCTTCATGATAGTGTACAGTAGGCACAGGGATATAAATTTCCAATAGTCTCACAACAACTTCTGAGTTCCTAAGGTGTACAGTAGGCTACAGTAGTTCATTAAACAAAGAGTGCTCTACATTACTGTACCATCTCAATATGTAAAAGATGATGTTTTCAATGAAACTGCAATCCAAGTTTCAGCCAGATCCTTTAGACCAGTATTAATTAAGATCCATCATTTCGGGAGGAAGTGCGTCATTCCTCGGTTAAGGCCCAGAGGCGGGAATTCAGTATTTGCCATGCCAGGCCCTATGGCCCTAGTCTAAGTTTAGTAGTCCTTGCTGGAGCATTACTCTGTAGTTCAATATGATTCATTGCATACCAACCCACTCAAAAGGAATGATCTCATAGTAGGCATCTCAGGCATTTACCAGGATATGAGTATTATGACCTTTAAAAGCACTATGCGTCATTTGGTCTTATTTCAAAGACAAGTTTGGCAATCTCCATACAGTACTGTACATTTGTATGGGACACGAAACATATATATCCTATATTTTTATCGCTGTTATTAACATTTATCTTTGAAATTTGAAATAAACAACCAACACATGCCTCGAAAGCTACTGTAGAATTTTTGTAACAACCACTATTGAGACACATGCAATCAAGGAGCATTTACTATTATTGACCCTATGTATAGGCTCAAAGGATTACAAATAGATATGTACCACGTCAAAGCATATATTTGTGGGTTGATTAACATATAATTATGCACCCGGTCATCTGTGTTCGTCTGACCGATATCACCAATAGTAACAAGTAGTAATCGTAACAATTGCATTAATTTAAACAATAGCAGAGAAAAATTCCATCTCTAAATGATACCCCATGAGATAATAATTATGACTAATGTAGCTACACTACTACGGTAGCCACTAGCACAGGGTCCCTGAGTACTCTCAACAAACCAACGTCTTGCTTCTTGAATAGGTCCCTCCATACGATACGTAATGTAGAGGCCGCTCTCAGTATAGCGCTGGCAGCCAGTTGGTGCCTCAAAAGGCATATATTTATACATCCTTTGGTGACGTAGTCCCTCAGTGAAGATAGTCCCAGAGTGGAGATATTCCCTCAGTGGAGACCTCAGTATAAGAGTAAGAGATGGGTACAGCAAGTGTAAGTTTGGAAAAAAACAAAACTCAATATGCTTCAAGGATATCATTATCCTATTCAAATCTTCATTATATATAGTTAATAGCCCCATAACTAGTTACTTGATGTCACCAGAACCACTAAACATTTCGGTTTACTGGTTTTTTATCAACTTTTAGAAATGGAAAATCTAACTGAGGTTGTCATCACCTGCACTGGGAATGCTAGAGATCCTGACATTCGCAACAAAGTTTCAGCATTGCTGCTGAAGGTTTCAGGAGCCACTGGAGCAGGTAGGCTTTTTCTTCTTTTTCTTTGCTATCTACATGTTTGTAGGTAGTAGCTATTGCCAGTCATCATACATGAATAACTTGCCTCGTAACGTAAATTTTTATGATGACGCTAGGTACAGGTTGTTATGAATGTAATGAATATTTTTCAATTGCTTTCCTAAAAAAGGTTTCCTAAGCCTAAATTGACTACAGTGAACTAATCAGTGACTGGGTTCTATATCAGATTAAGGTAGAATGGCTTCCTAAATCTAAACTGACTTATAGTAAACTAATCAGTGACTGGGCTGTATATGAGCCTAAGATACTGTAGACAGGCTTCTTAAACTTAAACATAAACCTTATGCTGCAGAAAAACAATCACTGACTCGGTTCTATATTACATCAGATTGAAAGACTTCTAAACCTAACCTTAATGTTAACTGTTCGTTTCAGTAACGCTTTTGCAACATTTTTCATACTCTTAGTTCAATGTGGTATTACTGTAAGTTTCCTGTGATCACCCTTAGTCCTACAGTATAACCATTTCTCTAACATGAAATAAATGCACTCTTAAATTTGAAAAACAACCCAGTCCATTACAATTTCTTCTAACATCTTATAATGTCATTAACGATCGTGCAAATACTGCATGTCACAAGCTACAGTAGATACTTCACAAGTAGCCTATGGTAGTAGTGTACGTTCATAGCTGTTTGGAGATCAAACCTGTTGGCATTATTATAATTTTATGAAGGGGAATTATCTAGTTATTTCTAAAAGTACTAGAACTATTGCACATTGAAAGTTTGAAAACAAGTTTGGTGTAAGTTGAACATGCTCTGTAGGCCTCATACAATCTGCTACAGCCATTGGTCAATGCGATGTTCATTTTTTTGAATTTATAGCAACATTTCAAACTACGATTGACAGTCGTGAATGACTTTAGTCAAAGTTTGATAGGCTTCCTTCTAAAGTTAAGCACTAAAGTGATAATATGTATTGGATAACATGTTTCCTTTTCTTGTACAGGTGAGGGCAAGTGTGATCTGAAGTCAGTTGAGCCTTGGAACAGTGTGCGAGTGACCTTTAACCTCCCAAGAGAGGCAGCTGTAAGACTTCAGGAACTGGCAAGAGCAGGTGATGATGCATTGATCAATTTGGGAATACTGTCAGTACAGATAGCAAATGGAGAACCTTTGGATCTTAATGCCATCAGGGAACTCCTTCAACAAGAACTGACTCCTCCAACCCATATGTTGCAGCAGATGCCTCTGTCTACTGTTGCCTCTTTACCACCAGTGTCACACCAAGAAATTCATCAAACAATAGAACAGAGGCTACCAGCAACTTCAAAGCCTTTTCCAGCACCCTCTGCAATATCCCGGGTCAACCATAACCAACAAGTACATGCAACACCAAAACCACCTGTAAGGCCTTTATCTAGTGAGGCACTCATGCCATCTCATGTACCTGCTTCATCTGCTGGTTTCCACCCATCCCAGATACCAATGTTATCCAGTAGTATCAAGTCACCTCCTATTATGGGCACTGGTCCATCTCCTTCTATTGGAAACATCCCGTCAGGAATTCCTTCGCTTCATTTGGGAAATGTTAGCAAAGCCAACTCAATGGCTGGACATATTGCCATTTCAAGCTCATTTTCAAGTGTCTATTCATTAGCAATGCCAATGGGAGGAGGGAATCCAAGGCCACCTCTGCAGACTCCTGTGTTGCAAAGTCTGCCCCATCTGCCCACATCACAACCACCGCCACCACTTGGTTCTTATCCGTATAATCTATGTGCCAAACCTCCGTATATGGTCAATAGACCACCATCAGGGCAGCCACAGTGGAATCCGTCACCAATGTTCTCTGGAGGGCCAAACCTCCCAACAAACTTACCAGGATCGATCCCATCAATCGGACCAATACCACCGCCTTCAACAATGCCTAACCCAAGACAAGTAGCACCACCCCCAAAGCCAAAGAAGAAAAGGGGTAAACGCCCAAGGAAACTACCTAAGGAAAAGATACCAGCCATACCCCTCCCACCTCCTCTGATGCCTCCAGATCCTAAACCTCCTGTATCTCAAGGGCTACTTCAACATAAGCCACCTGGCATGCCTTTGCCAATTGCACTGAATCCTATTAGTCCCAGTGAAAAGCCTGTTTCCACAGTGAAAGAAGTCATGATCCCCATTCCCAGCCTAGCTCAATCATCTCAGAGTCAGCATACACGATTTCCTTTTAACCAGGCACAGGTTTTGCAAGCTGGGAAATCAGATGTCTCAATGACTAGCCCACTTTTAGTGAATCTCTTGCAGAGTGACATTGTATCAACTCAGTTTCCACTTAACTCTGGAGAACAAATTAAGGGCGCAGGAACTGGGCCCATGCCTGCGATGCACAGAATGCCAACTGGAAATCTCACACCCATGTTAGGAGCTACTACTACTCACCTCTCTGATACACTTTTGTCACAGCCAGTGATTGCTGGTTCCCCTTATCCAGCACCAAGAAGCCAGCAGCCACAATCATTTCCTTATCCTTTGCATGGAACTCCTATGGTCCCTTTGCGACAGCCGCCTTTGTCTGGTGAATCATTAAGACCTGATTTAACACCAAAGTCAAGTGAAAACTTTCAACAGCATATGTTTTCTCAAATGACATTCCCTGCTGGTGTTCCAGGTAGTGTTCCTCCGAATCTGAACAAGTTCCAGATGTCCCAGGTAAATTTTCCTCAACAAAATCTACAACGTTATGTGGTGCCTCCCTTTACCTCCCGGACTATCAACCCTGATCACAGAAATCAAAATCCGCCGCACCCACAAGGTAACTGGACACCCACTATGACAACAGTCCCATCCATGATGCCCTCTGAAGGTACCCTACCAGCCCGTGTTTCTGCAGCTGCAGTGAGACTTAATGTCAGCCAATCACCAAAGTTAGCAACCAAGTCGAGAGATCAGTTGTCAAAGTCAGCATTTGATGAAGAGAGTGCTCTTGCTGGAATGACAGAGGCAGAGAGAGATACATTTGTAGCTGCAGCTAAGATTGCTCAAGATTCAAAGCCATCTATTACAGAGATAGACACACAATGCACTGAAGAAAGTCTCTCTAGAAGGCCACCTACTATGAGAGCAGGCAAGGTGGTAATGGCTCCTGCATCAAGTGAAGGATTCTCTGGACAAAGAAAGCCACCAGCATCTCACATGTTTGCTATTGAAAACCTAGCAGTTAGTGATCAACAGCTGCATAAAAACAGTAAACAGGACTTTGGCAAAGAACAGAGAATTAAGAGACCATCACCTAAAAATGTTCATCATCAATATTTTCTTCAAAGCTCTTCATTACCTAAGGGTAGAAGGTTATCACCACAAGTTCCTATGGAATTATCACAAAGTGTAGCACCTTTACAAATAGGGGAGGCTTCAAATCAGGCTCCAAACATTGACTTAGGCAATGCGCACACGTTAGCAGCATCAATAGTAGCCCAGAGCAAACCACCTCCTGTAACCTTTCAAACCAAACCAGTGTCACATCATGGTCAATCCAGCCTTCATCAGCACCCTTTCTTGTCTCGGCCTCCACCAGTTGCTTCTAGTCACAACTTCACGCCTCGGCTCCCTGAACAACGCCAACCTTTCGTCACTTCAGGTGCTTCTATTCCATTGACGGGCATTCCCACAACTCAGAGTTGGCCAGGGGGCAACACTGGAGGCAAAGGTGATGCTTTTCAGTTTGACAGTAAGAGCAAAGGACCAACTGTTGACATGCATTTGAAACCAATTGTGCAAGCACCTGTGCCTACTGCCAAACCTGGTAGTTTCCCATATGACTGGCAAACTACAAATGTATCCTTGCCTACACAGAATTTGTCATCTGAAGGGTTCCAGTTAATGGCTAGACATGCAGCAGTACCCAATGAAACTGGAATTAAAACTCAAGAGACAACACATTTCATACAGCAAGAAGGTCTGAAAGCTGGTAAGGAAGATAAACCACATCTTAAGGCTCTTTTGAATGAAATTTCTCCTTCCCTTGATGGACAAAGTACCAGTCCTCGTGCTATGAAGAGATTATCCTCTGAAGAAAAAAGTGAACGCAAAAGACGCAAATCGTCTCCAAAACCAGCCACAGATCAGGTCCCAACCCCTAATCAACCACATGGAAAGGTTGACCACCCAGGTGGATCATTAGAGCTACCAAGAGTACCCACAGCAGCAGAGTTAAGCTTCAATTTACAGCAAGCCAGAGCTCACTCTCTGGATCTTTTGAAGAGTGGGTCAGGTTACACGCCATTGCCAAAGTCAGCACCATCATCTCCCAGGGGAAAAGGTAGGCCCAAATCTGTAGAGGCCCTACCTCAGTATGGAATACAACAGAGTGATATCTACCAAGGTAAGCCATCGGGCAATAGCTCTCCTTCTAGTACAATGCCTGGAAGTGTTCCTAAGACATCAGGTATTATCCCTAAAACATCAGGAAGTAGCTCCAAGATGTCTGGTAAATCAAAAGACTCCAGGTCTCGGTCAAAGAGTCCAAAAGCTTCTGGGGGTAAGTCTCACAAAGGAGATACATCAGGTTTCCAGCCTTTGCACCCAGTTACAACAGCAGCCAGTGTACCATTTGCTGGTGTCCATGAATTCCATCCACCCTCTGGCCTTAACATACGTGGTCCAACTAAACCAGCACCATTGTCATTTCAAAGCAGGAAGACACCACCTCAGGTAAATGAACAGAAAATTCCCATGTCACCGACCTTGTCACATGGGCAAAAACAGCAGGGTCCTTTTCCAACAGCTGAGGCTCCAAGGAAACCTTCTCGTTCAAGCCCTCCGGTGTCACCATTTCCAAGTGCAAGTGCTCTATTGTCTTCGTTTGCATTATCAGCTGGCAAAGTACCTGATTTTCCAACAACCAAACCGGGGACATCTCAAAGTCCAATGTCAAGCCCTAGGTATGTGAAGTCGCCTCCTCTGCAGCCTGTGCTATCACCTAGTAATACAGGTGTAGGGACCCAAGAAGAGTCACGTAGTAGTGCAGATTTCGAACAACACATGCCAGCGAATAGTGAAGATTTGGCTCAATTCCATTCACCTCCCCCAGATTCTAATATGGAAGTGCCTTCACATCCAGGTCAGCCAATGGGATTGTCCATGGGAAAGATTTCTTCATCGACTAGTTCAAAACCATCAAGTAGATTAGAGTCTTCATCAGCTGAGGAACAAACAGATGGCTATCAAACCAATTTTCCCTTTATGAACCCCAGTGACATTTCACCTTCCTTATGGAGACCACATAATTTAATGCATCTTAATATGACAGAGAGGAAAGATGACAACAGCAGTGTGAACGTGCCAGCTGGAGGATTTTCAAGCTACTCTGATGTGTCTGTATCAAATAGTACCAGTAGTCCTCGATTACCTCTTCACACACTGTCTAAAGAAGAGAGAGACAACGTGCGACGGCAGTGCGATGAGAAGGAAGGGCTGAAAGCCCAGAAAGGTTCAGTGTATGGTGTGAAGCCGCCCAAGATATCCAAAGGGAGGCAGCAAATGGGTGACATCACATCAGCCATCCATGGTTCCTTTTCTGGTCCAGTGTGTGAGCCAGCAGCATCATCTGACAGTGGTTTAGTTCTGCAGGCATCTGAAGATGGTGCTCATATCTCAGAGAGGAAAAAGCCAGAAGCCTTGCTTCTGCCAAATTTTGTAGAGAACAATGAGAGCACCATTGGCGCTCAGCCACCTCAATCTGTTATTGTTGTAAGCAGTCAGAAACCACATGTTACAACCATTGGTGTTAAAAAGCTGGGAACTGCAAGTGACTATTCCATGTCAAGAAGGACAATTGTTCCAGTGACTGGGATTAACTCTAGCGAAACGAGGCAGACTTTTCCAACAAATGTCGCAAGTAAGGCACAGAGTGTTAATAATAGTAACCAAGGTAAATTACCAACTATGCAACTGACTAGAGTCACAAGAGTGATGCCCATTCCTTCAGACAGCAGGATCCCTGTTGCCAGCGTACCTTCGTTCATTACCCCACAAGTACATCAGACAAACCCACATGAGGGAAGTCTCTCCAGCGCAATACCACCTTCCTCTTTATCGCGTGCTCCAGGATCAAAAGAATCCTTCTCTGGTGGCACTTTTTCCAATTCTGTATCATCAGTTGTATCTACTACTCCCAGTTCAAGGCAAACTGTACTTGCAAAAGAGCAACACATGGATGAAAGTGCATCTAAATTACCCATCCTTCAAGAAGATTCTCTAGATTTGAAAACAGCTGCAATAGTCAGATCGGAGGCAGCATCGTCTGATCGGCTAGATGGAAGTAATAGTTCAGCTTCATCGTTGTCTACTGGAAATCCAGCTCCAGGCATGTCTTCTACCATCATTCCTATCCAGCAATCTCTTTCGAGGGTCACACCTCTTATCGGAGAACGTTCTTCAAATGTTATGCAGGACAAGTCTCCTGCTGCACACCCACATAGTAGTACTTTGCAAGTTGGAGGGTCACTTACTGTAGCAGCAAGTGCAACCACTAAGTCATTTATGCCTGAGATACCAGTACCACCAATAATATCCTCATCAACTGCATCAAGAGGAACATCTGCAATACGTACGGACGATTGCGATCTACTGGACAATGCATCCACCGGTAAAAATGAAATCTATCCCCACACCAATGTTGGATTTACTACAACTCATTATGAAGCTTCAGATAACTTCAGAGATACAAATGTGCACACATCTGATAGGAATATCTCCTTCTCAGGAACTACACACTCGTCTGGAACTGCCACTCATGAATGTGCTACATCCCTGGAATTGGATGACTCACACAGTACATCTGCCAAGCAGAAGATATTTTCAGTACCTGGTGAGAGAGCTGGTTCATCTTCCACAGCTACAGTGAATGAGAGAATTCCATCCAAACCTACAGATGCTTCAATAGCACAATTATCAGTAGATAGGCATTCACCTGCTTGGATGGAGGAGTTAAAAATGCTTAAAAGCTCTGAGGAATCTCACCTGGAAAACATGGAATATCCAGATGAAGAGAAAATGTCACCAGTGGTGACCCAGTCAACATCAGTGCTTCCAACTCTTCCCTCTTTTTCAAAACAACAGGGAGAACGGAGTGCTGATAAAAAACTGCAAAGGTCTGTAAATGTGAAGAATCAATGCAGCAGGGAGCAAGGAGGTACTCATTTTGAAGAAAAATCCACAGCACATGCACGATTTTCTCCATCATCATCATCAGCAGAGGAGAGTGTGATACCTATCAGTATGGCACCTTTCCCGAGGCAAAAGGAAGAATCAGAGAGAGAGAATCAGAGAGAGGAAGAAGACATCCAGGAGGATGGTAATGCATCTAGTACTCATTCAGACAAACTTGATTTGATATCTCAGGACCATCTACCAGAACAGGACTTTGAGATGGAGCAAGAGGAAGGAATTCAAGAGGACAGTATTGCAATGCAGATTAAAAATCGAAGTCGTGGCAGGCGGTCACCAGGGGTAGCGATGGGGCCACCGGATGGTAGGGAGGAGGTGCAGGAAGATGGGCAAATGCCGCTGACACGTAAAAGGAGCATGAGAGCATCAGGAAGAGGTAAGAGTTATCACTAATTACTCGATACTGAATATTCGATGTGCATTAGACAGCTTAAATGTACCTTTCCCCCTTTTAAGCAGAGAGTGAAAAAGAATGATGTAGCAATGGCTTGTTACTTGATCTTCTGATCAACTCTGATATTTGTACATTGAAATTGGTCATCTCTACCAATTAAAAGCAGTTTGGGCATGTAGAAATGTGTCACGATGTGTGTATTCATCCTCTGTGTGTGTGTCAGATTCCCAAATTCTGTAGATTTGTACAAAAAGGTTAATCCCCTTGCATTCAAGCGTGATATGTGCTGCATTCATTTCGATATCATCCAATAGTTGCTGGCTGTTCAGAACATGAAAGGATAGTACTAGTATAAAATAGTAATCGAGTTCTTCCTTGTCCAACCTTCTAAAGGACAATGGTAACATAAGTACACCTCCTCTAGTCTTATATAGAGATAATTAATTTTATTGTGTTTCTTTGTTTCAAAGGTAAAAGCTCCTTTCAAGTTTCTGGAAGTAAATCTTATGAAGTCAGGAAGCAGGACGGTTGGAGCAAGGGGAAATAGAAGTGATAGTTTGTCTTAGAAAGTTCTGCAAAATTACCAAATTGTGCAATAACTTTACAAATGTCGTCGTCGGCACACACTTTGGAATAAGGCTAGGCTAAGAGCTGTAATAGAATGGTCAATAACTGTTTGTGTTTTACAGTCAATAGAGACTATAACATTAGTGCCATTTCACCATTGCCTGATAAGACAAACTAAGCTTGATAAATTGTAACAATACACCAAAGTATTTAATGGTACATTTTGATTTCTTTTGAGATATTGTCCGAAAAGACAGTATTTATTTATTTTTTATTTAATTTAAAATTTGTACATTGTATCAAGCACCTGAATATTGCAAAAGTCAAATTTAACCACCAGTTTGCAAGTGGCTGCTAGATTTTAGTACGTTATTTACTATTACCTTAATTAATCGGGTGATTAATTGGCCGCATACTATAACCAAGTTGCTGCCCTATGATAGAGAGGATTTGTCATCGATATCCCTACATCGTATGCAGCCTTTTTTGCTGACTGAATTACTTCTTCGTAAAGTAAAACCAATATCTACCCCAGAAATGCTGTAACATTTAAAAAGGACAAAGTGAGGTTAAAATTCTGCATCCCATCCACGCTCTATCCGGACTGTGACCTTTGTAATTTTAAAGTTCTATGTCGCCCAACATGGTGCGGTGAAGTCTCCTACAAAATATGCCTTTGTTGAATTTCAGAAAATGCCCTCCATATCGGGGGAGGGGTTGGTGGTTGAAATCTTTGTTTGCGACATTGAAATTTACATTGAAATCTTCTTCAGTTCCAAGCAAATGTTTAAATTAGAACTCGGTATGTGGAGCGAGATCGTTGGATTCAGTTGCCATTACATATTTGTTTCCATTTGAATTGTATTTTAATGGTAAGACTATCCCCTAACGATAAATATGATAATTTTGTTAACATTTGCAGATATGTACTACGGGCCGATTCCGTCCTACAAAAGACGTAAACCAAATCAGAAGTGAGGGCAGCAGAGAGATGAAGAGCCTGGCAAAAGTGAAATTCCTCCTCAGGGGGACAAAGGGAGGGAGGGTTTCCTTAGAAGTACCTTTCATATGTATTTGTGAGGAGAACGTGTCATGTTGATATCAATCCAGAGTTAAGCGAACCTTGTGCGTGACGTGGTGTTAGTCGTTTCTGTTTTCAAGAACCCAATAATCGAGGAGGTTGTTGCACCCTTGTGAATTTGTGACCGGTTGGGGAAGAATCTGTTCATTACTTGATTAAAGAACAACCTCGTGTTTAGTGTGAAACCGTGTCTCAGTAGTACCCTATCTTGACATCGGAACTATGAACCGGGTCTCAGTAGTACTATCTGGACGTCGGAACTATGAACCGTGTCTCAGTAGTACTCTATCTGGATGGCAGAACTATGAACCGTATCTCTGTAGTACTCTATCTGTACGTCGGAACTATGAACCGTGTCTCAGTAGTACCCTATCTGGATGGTGGAACTATGAACCGTGTCTCAGTAGTACCCTATCTGGATGGTGGAACTATGAACCGTGTCTCTGTAGTACTCTATCTGGACGTCGGAACTAAGAACCGTGTCTCAGTAGTACTCTTATCTGGACGTCGGAACTATGGGGATCGAGTAGAATGATACTTTGTCGCGTCTTGTGGTTCTTCCAAAGCTGGTGCCTATACCAACTTGAAGATGGATGGCCCTGTAGCATAAATATTGTAGTATAGTATGGTTTTGCTATGAGTTCATTTCACCTCCTTATTTACTGTCATGGGGGGGGGGGGGAGGGCAGGGAGAAGGGCACTGTTTCAGATCGGAAACGATGCCAGGATTTGTTTTCCTCTATCAATAAAGGGACAGCAGTCTTTTCCCGGTTAGGAATGTTGTGTACCACTAATGTTGTGCATTGAGGTTACATGTAATTATTCAATTCAGGTACATGGTTTCATTAGTTTGAAAATCAAGTTGACTGGTTCTGAGCTCTTGTGGAGAGGTTGGACACTGAGCAGGCTAAGTAATGTTAAACCAAGTAAATTCAATGTGTTTTTTCAATTTTGTATATATATATATATATATAGATGCCTACTTATTCTACAGCTGTTTAATTTTAAATGCATAAATAGGTTATTATTCTGACCTGCCCACATCTAGTGGTCAGGTAAAGTGTTATTAACCTTACTGTGAGAGACAAAGTTAATGAAAATTCTGGTTCTCATATTCACCTTATTACCACGTGTGACTAACTAGCATCATATTGCACCTTTTCAGCTGACTTACTCAGTTACACCCAATTGGCCTAACTTTGCCGTCGGAGAGTTGGATTAACACCTGCCGTCTGGGTAAAGGGAGCCGATAAGTTTTTTAAGTTACGCATCAAGATATTGGTTGTGACGTCGACCATTGCAGTGAGTTACGAACATCATCTTTTTGCTGTTGTAATAGGCCTTTAAAGTTCCTGTAGCTGCTCACTTAGACACCTTGTTTGTAATATTGTGTATAGATCTATTTTCATTGGAGATAATTTACAAGGCAATACTGAAAACTGACTGTAGAGAACATGTAGATAATGTGAGGAATCGTAGTTGGTAAATAACGGCCGTTAGGGTAAAATGCAGTCCTAATGAATTTTCATAACTTTTGTAAATAGATACTCAAATTGGACTTTGTACAGCTCAATAGCTGCATCATACATGAATTAAATTGATTATCAATAAGTTTTGTACATTCAATTGTATTTTCTCCAGTGTAGTTATTAGCTGGGGTGATTTTTAAAACCTAGGAGGAAACAGTAATATCTTATTTGTACCTTCAATAATTAAAAATTCAATGCATATGAGGCACTTTTTGCCCTCGATTCAAAATTTCAAGGAATTTGTTGCCATGGATAGAATGGAGTGCTTTATTTTCCATAGAGATATGCCTGTACATATATCATTTTTAGTTATTACATATAACCAATGAATTTGATTGTCAATACTTGTTAGTTTGTTACCATGGTTACATAATGTAACAACAATAGTAATCATTACATGTTGTGACAATCCTATGTCTCTATGGGTTGATTTTACTTGTTTTTGTTCCTTTCCATGTTCGATCCTCTGGCATGCATGACTTGTACAGCACAGCTGCTCAGCAGTGGATTAATTTTAGTCTTCCATGGAGCATGGTGATTCAGTTCGATTGTCGTCGGTGGGTTCCATTGGTATCGCTCAGAACCGACGCAGAGCAGTGGTGATAAACTGCAGGATCTCTTACTTCCCCGGTCTTTGAAGTCTCCTAACCCAAGCCAAACTAAACTTGTTACTGCAGCTATTGACTACTGCAGTTGTAGGAATTACTAACATAGACAACTATTCAATAACCTCCAATGCAGATTTTTAAAAGTGTTTTCCATCTCTGACAAACATTTTGAATATCCCACATATATATATATATATATATATATACAGTGAATTTGTACATATATTTTACAAGGATGGATGCAAATGTTCTATGTACGGTTTCAAGGTTAGGTCTGAAAGATTAAATTAAGCACATTAACAAAAAAGAAAATGTGGAATCGTGTATAAACAAATACATTTATCAATATTTCACGACTTTTGAAACCTTTGTACACACCAAGTGTATTAAACTTTGGTAAATGGTAAATGTTAGAGTGAGGACATTGTGGGGAAATATACCCCTTCGATATGAATAATTTGACTTGCTGAACAAAGGAATAACTGGTAATGACTCCCATAGGGCTAGGAGATGTATGTAATGAAACAGCAAAAAGGGAACAACTTCATACATTTTTCTTTTTTGCGAGCTAATGTGCCTTACATAATTTTATTGTTTGTTCTGTTTTAGGTACGACTAGGGAATAATTGCAAATGGATTAATTATTTAGAAAGATCTCCCAATCATAGCCCCAATATATCCTCACATTGATTTCACTGATTACACAGAGGTCTGACATTGTAATAACATGATGCTACTGCTCCACTAGCTTTTGGTAAAGTCATTAACCTTCTGGAGAGTTTTATAACCAATTTTTTTAAGTACCAAGGAAATCACAACAACTTGATTGGCATACAGCTGAAACTACTAGCAGCTTTCTCTGAAGTTGGTTGTTACCACACAGCAATCTGGAACATTAGTGAAGGGAAAATTTATTGCTGGGGATGGTCATAATGACCCCATTAATTGTGTTACGGACTGGGGTCTGGACGAGGCATGTAGACTACACGATTTTCTTACTGCTAATTTTTCAAAAAAATTGACACCCCAAAGTACTTATGCGATGTCCTTCATCAACGAGTGACAAACAGACCTATACTCCCACTATCTCTTCCAACCTCGTGTCCACGTGTCTCAGCCGAAAATGCTGTGATCATCGCAGTTCTCAGTATACCACCCGATGTTTATGGGACTCCCTTGATCGATATATTAGGACATTTTAAGGGTGCCATAAATTTTGTTATTTTGACACCCTTGTTTTGGTTGTTTATACTGCACACCCATAAAGTGCATTGAGCAATTTCTTGGTTAGATTCTGTGCTATAAAATATATATTGTTATTAATGTAACTTAAGGATTACATTTTCAAGCAACTGTAGGTTTGAAATAACATAATGTTAACTAACATGATATCAGTTAATTACCAACATGGTATCTGTTAACTACCATTGTTAACTATCATGTTATCATTTAACTATTACATGCAGATATCAGTTAACTAACATGATACAGGTTAACAAACATCTGTTCAGTAACATGAAATATGTTAACATGATATCTGTGAACTAACATGATAGACTGATCGAATCAGCATCAGACGGAGTAAAGTACATGTGAATCAATGTCCAGTTCACGTTCCCACATCTGATATCCCGTCGTAGTTCACATGTACTGCATCACCGAATACATTGATGAGACCCTGGCACTGGAAATGGAAGAAGGAACAGAAATGAATCTTCAGTGCCCGACAAACTTCACCACACATGATAACATTTCCAACCATGGTTAACAGCTGGTCAGCTCCTGCAAGAGAACCTCAGCTAAGCTGTATTGCCAAGGAATGTCTTAATTAATGAATAAATGATCAAGCCTTCAATGTGGATAATCTGGTTTTAGTAAGAACATCTACTTTATACTGCCCCTTCTGAAGCTTGAAACAGTCAATAACTCTCAAAAGCTTAAATTATCAAACCCATGAACAAGTTTAATTCACTTGAAGAATATCACCACAAAGTCATCTCAGCTCAAGGAAAGTAGATTAAAATGCTTCAGCTATGCTAAACCTCTCAGAGAACTTACAAGACTAGTAGCCCTTCTATGAACCACTTTTCCAATGACCACTTTTTGTTTGAAAATGAGAGATTCCAAGCCTGCACAGCATACAGCACAAACTGCTTGTAGAGCCTTATTTACCACGCGATCCTTACAAAGAAACGAAGTTGTGGCCTAATCTTTCCTAACATCCAATTACCTTACATACTTGCTTCAGCACATTGCCTAGAAGGCTTCACAGTCCTTCTCAACCTGGCCTTTCCATCAAGAATATAATTTGACCGTCCTATAATATGCACGACGTAACACGTACCTGCGAACATTAATATTTCCTTTCAAGATCACCTTGGACAATCTAGGAAATTTCTTGAAAGAATAACCGATTGTATCATCCCTATCATTAACATAAGCAACAATGGACCAAGCATCGATCCCTGCAAATACCGCCAGAGACTCCAGCCCTAACAGAAGGGCAGCCACTAATAACAACGACACTGCTTTTTGACGCATATAACCAATCCTGAATCCAGTCCAGAAACTGACCATCAATACAAAAAACCATTCAGATAGGATAACGAGCATTTGTGTAGATCCTTATCATACATAGGCTGTGACTACATCATCAGGCTTATCATGGTCTGTGGAACTGAGCAACATCCTCAAAATCATTCCAAAAGGTTTGTCAACCAGATCTTCACCGACTGAAACCATGCTGATAACCTTCCAATATGGGTCAACTGCAATTCCCTCCACATACTCAACCATGACTCTCATCGGTGTCTATGCTACTGCTACAATCTGCCGAACGTTTCCGAAGTATGCATTGATAACCTGGGGCTTTAAAAAAGAATGCTCTCCAGACACCTCTGTAATCCAGGCTAATTGCGGTAATCTATTTTGTCCATGTTGAGTCTTCACTTTGACGGTAAATTTGCTCAATGATGATTAACTCTTACAACAGAGTTTAGAGACAATACATGATAAATATCAGTTAAATTTGTACTTTTTACCTGTTTTGTTTAGTTCTTAACTTTTCACAATTTTTACCATTTAACGAAACACACTTTTCACACTATCTGGTCCTTCAGAGTATTGATGTAGTTAGTATTCCTGGGTCGCACATACGACCCAGCAATTTATTGTAAACAACGTCGTACCTGGTTTTTGTGTGGGTTGTCCATCAGCACAAAGTCCACCATGTTATAGGCAAGCAGGGCATTGCCTCCGAGGGCCGTGACGTGGGATCTTACGATGGCGTTGACTTCGGAGACGAAATTGTGCATGAACCCACCCACGCCTCCAGTCTATTGGAAGGAAAATTGGCATTACGGTGAAAAGAACATTTGTCACGAGTTTGGGCTCAAGAACACACTTTGAAAATGCTTCTCGTAAAAATTACACATCGGCTTGGATCACAAGGATGTAATGATCCATCCTAATGACCGACAGTATCCTATCCACTGGCGATGGTACCCTTGTATGGTATACATATAGGGCCCATCTACAATAAAAACAAAATCCACTGCTGCATGACATTAAACTGCATGTTGTTAACTACATTAGAGAACCTGAATTCATGACTGGTCAGAACATACATGAGGCTAGAAATCCATATGCAGTTCTGTTGGCCATTTCTTCTCTCTGACCACATAGCGCCAGCAAGTGATGTAAATAAGAGTTTTTCAAATTATACACCAGCCATGGACAGGTATATATCCCTTGAGGATTTCTGAGGAACAAAATACATCCTAGGAGATTTCATAAACCTATCTAGTGAAAGTACCCACATGTTTTTTCTCTGGTACAAGAAACGAGAATATAAGATATGTGGTAGCAGCATGTAAGATGAAATTGACAGAAGGCAATGTGGACTTCTTGGTGTGGGTGGTGTGGAAGTTAAGTAAAACTACGTGACATGATGAGGCACACACTGTTAACATAGAGACAGTAAATAGTGTGGATGGTGGGACATCATACCATTGTAGTTAATGGGGTGTTATGTGCCAAGAGATGTAATGGATTTCTTGATGTGGAAGTTAAATAAAACACTAACTGACATGATGAGGCCCAGTCTGTTAACATAGAGGAGACAGTAAAATACTGTGGATGGTGGGACATCATACCATTGTAGTTAATGGGGTACGTGTTATGTGCCAAGAGATGTAATGGACTTCTTGGTGTGGGTGGTGTGGATGTTAAAATAAAACTACCTGACATGATGAGGCACACTCTGTTAACATAGAGGAGACTGTAAATACTGTGAATGGTGAGACATCATAACATTGTAGTTAATCGGGTGTTATGACCAAGGTGTTATGTGCCAATAGATGTATAGTATAGCTACTTTACAGGTGCGATTAACAACCGTATAATGATATGAACATTTGTTACTATAGTATGCCGTGGTATTTACCATCTATTCTATGTCAACCAAGTTGAAGAGGACATACAGCCTATAAATCACACAAGTGTTCACAGTCTTAACATTGTTGCACCTCTTCTTACCTCTTTCACCGATGTACACTCCCTAACGTAGAAGCTGTTTATGTTTCCAAGGTATTTCTCTACGACTGCTCCCGGTATGTAGCTGAGAGGGGTAATCTGCACTGGTGGAGTCCAAATGCTTTCCCTCTGACAAAATTACATAAAAATACATCAGACAGACTTAACCAAACAGTGTTGCCACTTCAATGACTTGTTTTTAGCTCTCTCAACTGTTTTGCTGGAGTGATTATGCAGACCTTTATGACCATTCGCAGTCATCGTATAACCATAGAGATATGAATGGCGCATTGTTTGAATTAAACTGAGATATGAGAAGTTAGGCATACATGTAAAAAGTAGAAGGTTCCACGTAACACTCAAAAAACCATGTGATAATGTCGCATTGTTTGATCGGCTCGATATGTTAGGTACATTACCACATGTTCAAATCAACAAATTACACGATAAGCGGCCAGGCTAGAGCGTGGCCTAGCGTGAACAGTCACGGTCTGGCCCAGAGACCAAAGACTGCCGGTGCTGCAATCCCCAGGCTTGACCTGCTCAGAACATCAGTGATGATGGGTTCGGTCTCCCAGTGCTTTAGTCTTCCCTCTGATGAGTGGGTTTTGATTGGTGTCGCAAGAACTTCAACTTCGCTCACTACAGCTGCAGTGCAGTGGTAATGAACAAGTTGCTCTCACTTCCCTCGGTCTTTGAGAAAGGGGTCAAATATCGAGGGACAACCACACGTCCCAACGAATGGCGACTGTATAAATGGTGGCTCCAGGGAGAACGATTGGGTGCAATTACAGGCCTGCCTCGTTAACCACCAGAACATTGAGCGAAAAGAGAATTAGGCTTGTTAAAGCCTGGTGATCATCCATGATCAACATAGACAGGGTTTCTTTATGAGCCTGAGAAGCTTACAAACTCTTGATATGCTAACCTAATACTCAAAGCAAAAAAATTAAGAATGTTTCAACCATACAACGTCATTAAGTAACAACGTCAGAAAGGAATAAATGTAATGCTCCTTGTATTTATTGATGTTATACACAGTACCTTGCAATAAGACTTAAAGGTGTAAGTAAAGGTGGCAGAAATGTCGCATTACCTTGAAAAACACTCTCTTTTCCACTGGTGATGGAGGCTTCGCTGTTAAAATAATAGAAATATGAAAGGAATTTGTACCCTCCTCCTTGGTTTTCTTGATGAATGATTTTTATAATGTGTCATTCTCAGCTATGGGTTTCCTGACTCTGTACCATCGATGGCAAGGGGGAAAACGGAGGTGATTTCATCCCTGTGTCCCAGAGTGCAGCAATGTACCTGAATGCTTTATAGTTGAATGCAACTTTAAAGCAGGCTCTTTCTGATCTTTACATTACACATGATGACCGATGTTGCTCTAACCTGCTCGCCATCTGCCGTATTCACCAATTGAGTTCGTAATAATTAACTTGCGTATGCCAGAGAATGATGCAGCATATGTGCTTCAGGCAATCTATACGTTTGGATTATGTTCATTTCCTGCTGGTCCCAGTGGATCTCAGGCTACCCGTTATCCTCCAATGCTTTTTTTCTCTCTCGAAATTTACTAGGAAACAGCGTGATAACAGCCTCATCTGTGGTCGTTAGGACAGCTGTATAGTTGTAGTAAAAGTTATGCTAGACGTTACGAACATCATGTAAGCGACACATATGCAACAAGACTGTGCGTAAGCAGCATCATGTTGTGAAATCGACCCCGACAGTAACTTAATGTCGGCATACATAAATTAACATGATTCCCAACAGCGATCTATGACCTGCTCATTGGGATGTCACCAGCTCACGGTATATAGTTTTAACTGGTACGGCCTCCTCACGTCAAGCGGAATGTCCAGAGGGTTAGAATCCCAGTGGTTTTCATCGTTTCCAAATATTCCATCGTTAAATTAATAAATTGTCATATATTCCGTTAGTGTTCTCTTTGGATTCTCTGTTTACACAGGGAGCAGAGACAGGCACCTGTAAATGATTATGCAGCGCAGGAGAATGTCTGTTACGTTGGATGCCATGGCGTGTAAGCAAGTGGCCGAAGCTAGATCTACGTTGAAATTGCACGGCGGAAAGAGGAATCAGGGCCATTGTGGACACTGATTAATTTTTGTAGGGCGCCAAAGGCCATTACCAAAAACATGAGGGCGTCGTATATTCTGGGCCGGTCAAAATATCAGGTGAATTAACTCGATATTTTGTCAGTTTTTAATTGTCCACTCACAGTTCAACCCATAGATAAATTAGTTCCCAATGAGCATATAACTACACTCTATGGTATCACAACTTGCTTGAAGTATAGATGAAGTGACTAGATTTACATACGATTCAGCGATAGAAGAAGGAAACTAGTTATGTCTGGACGGTGGGGCATAGCATATGCACGGAAATTAAATCTTCTGTAATATTCTCACAATCTAAAGTGGTCATGATGTGAAAAAAATATTGTCTGTATAACTAACTTGTCAGCCATCAGACAAGTAAAGTCATGTATTCATGAAGCTGGAAAATGATAGCCTTCTTCAAATACCAGAGATATGGTTTAAATTATTCAAACTATAACCTTTGCTGGTATCTGTCACTTCCTCTATTTGGAACATCATATCTGGTTCTGGTGAAACTGAGAAGAAATGAAACATAAAATGTTGAAGTTATGTTTGAATCTCTGCTTATCAAAATGCAGTACTGAATAATTTTTTGAAAATTATAGTTTCTTTCTACAGTATGCTACAATGTTGGATTGACCAATACATTAGGGCTACCTTCCCCTTAGAGCGAAGCAGCAAAATCAGTGTTTATCTACTGTTTACTTCATGTTGATTCAGGA
>JAODAG010000015.1:80014-92587 GCA_027574785.1 Orphnurgus asper | reverse complement strand
GATACAAACATGTACGTTTAGAGTGTGTTGTATATAACATGACACAAATATGTACGTCTAGAGTGGGTTGTATATAACATGACACAAACATGTACGTCTAGAGTGGGTTGTATGTAACATGATACAAACATGTACGGTACGTGTAGAGTGTGTTGTATATCACATGATACAAACATGTACGTCTAGAGTGGGTTGTATATAAATAAGATACAAACGTGTACGTCTAGAGTGGGTCGTATATAAACATAACATACAAACGTCTTTCTAGAGTGTGGTAATTGATCGGGACAAGTCGCTGCATAGAAAAACAAATTAAGTTTAAATACTCTGTTGGTATCACATGAAATGTTGACTATATGTATTGAAGAATCTACGCACTGTCCTACGATGTTTTGTGTTTATACTTTCCATGCAAAGAACTCGTTAGATTACAAGCATTTCATGTCAATAATTCTTTAGATGTTAGATGTTTAATTTGACTGAATTAAATATGCAATCCATTGAGCAAAAGCACAACTGCCATGTGCAATCCGGAGACAATATTTAATCTTTAAAGTAACTAGTACCGGTAGTGTCAAACGTGCTTTCATATTTGTTATTCTAAGGATGCCATCTCATGGTGTCTTAATATCTTGAAACAAACTAGTAGTGTCAAACATGCTTTCATCTCATGGTGTCTTAATATATTGCTTTCATATTTGTTATTCTAAGGATGCCATCTCATGGTGTCTTAATATATTGAAACAAACTAGTAGTGTCAAACATGCTTTCATCTCATGGTGTCTTAATATATTGCTTTCATATTTGTTATTCTAAGGATGCCATCTCATGGTGTCTTAATATCTTGAAACAAACTAGTAGTGTCAAACATGCTTTCAAATTTGTTATTCTAAGGATGCCATCTCATGGTGTCTTAATATCTTGAAACAAACTAGTAGTGTCAAAGATGCTTTCATCTCATGGTGTCTTAATATATTGCTTTCATATTTGTTATTCTAAGGATGCCATCTCATGGTGTCTTAATATATTGCTTTCATATTTGTTATTCTAAGGATGCCATCTCATGGTGTCTTAACATCTTTAAGAAACTAGTAGTGTCAAACATGCTTTCATATTTGTTATTCTAAGGATGCCATCTCATGGTGTCTTAATATTTTTAAAGAAACTATATAGTAGTGGCAAACATGCTTTCATATATGTTATTCTAAAGATGCCATCTCATGGTGTCTTAATATCTTTAAAGAAACTAATATTGCCAAACATGCTTTCAAGTCTTTTGTCCCTTTTTAATTGTTCTTCGCATATATATAATATCAACTCTCACAAGACCAACCGCGAAACGCCTTTGCAAAATAAATCCTCTTCAACGCACTAAAGCCAGACTACTGTTTTCCTCTCTCGTGATACGGTTCGGGCGAAAAAAAACCTCATTGCCTTTAAGATCACTCGAGCGGGCGAAACTAGTGTCGCCGGGGATAATCTCCCTCGAGTTCTCAAACATGCGTGGCGGTCAAATTAATCTTAAGCTGCTGCATGTAGGACTAATTGTCAAGGCGTATATCCGGTAGACCACCTATCATTAAACTGTTGCGTCGTCCTTACATGCGGAGGATGGGGGGATGGTTCGTCGCCATCCCCGCCTCTTCAAATCCCGGACACCGATTTTGAGATGTCCCCCCCCCCTCCTCATCCTCTTCGAGTCTATACACCGCGATCTGACACCAGTGAAGTGCGCCTAGTTTGGGTTTAATAGAGGGAGGGAGGAGAGATAGATAAGAGGGAGAGAGAGTCAAGTGCCCGTAGACAGAGAGAAGAGAGAGAGAGAGAGAGAGAGAGAGAGGTGGAGAGAGTGTTATGGGTAGCACCGTCATGAGTACTGCATCTCTCTTTACTGTAATCTCGAAACTAATCATCTCGAATATCAGGTGAACAAGACCGAGTTGAAGCTAGCTCGCCGGAGAGGCAATCTGCTCACCTCCCCTCAGGGGCGGCTGATGCGGCATTTTTGTCCTATTTTTTATTTTATATTTTTTGGTGGTTGTTGTCATTTTGTTTTGCTTCCGGCCGCCCAAAAACACGGGGGCCACGGGGAGAGAGAGAGAAAAAAATCGATGGTTGTTGAACCAGGATATGGGGCCCCTCGGGCGCCTTCGCCAAAATCGCGGAAAAGGCGATGCCCTTCTCGCGTATGAGAGGCAGATACTACTCAGTATCTCTATATCAAGACCTGCCGTCAATAGCTAATTGTGACTTTCCCCGCCAACCTTCTACATTATCCAGGTAATTCAATTGTAACTGGTCAGACGTAAGTAAAAAAAAAAGATGTTTTCCTTTTCGCAAAGGCGTTTCCAGAAGATGGAAATTTGTTATCTCATTCTTCTCCGGCATGTTTTATTTAATTCTTAGAGGCGCCTGGGGGATGCAAACCATTCCGCACTATACGGGGAAAGGTACTTAGGAAAGGTCGCGGGGACCAGGATGGAAGAAGAATCGAGTGGAGATCCTCCACTTGTTAGTACGAAGAAGAATACTGGCCGGTTAATCAAGGTAACTCTCTCCTCCCTCTCCGCCGAACCAGTCAATCAGTCAAAAAACCTCCCCCACGTACGTCGAGATTGATCCCGCGACCAACGTAGAAATAGAGACAAGAAAACTAGGTTAGAAATTTTACATTTCCCAATCAGCAACTTGAAAATGGGTTTTATAAAAAAAAATAATAATAAATAAATAAAAACCAGGCCAATGATTACTGGGAAGGCCTGTATATACCGATAATACAACCGCCTCCGTCTGCGTTAAGTTACGTATAACTTATTGCGTTTTATAAAAAACAGGTCATAATTACTGGGTAGGCCTGTATATACTGATAATACTACCGCCTCGGTCTGCGTTACGTATAACTGAGCGGGGCATGCTGACAACGTCACGGCCGAGTTCTAAAAGAGGACCATTTTTAGGCAGTTCCTTCAAAATCGAGAATAAACGTTCATAAAAAAATCACTTGACCATTTTCAAGGAAATGTAATTTATGATCGGACCGACACCAATCCGAGTTCCCGAAGTGTCTGGCTATTTCTCATCTCGTTATGTATTTATCCACCTCTCCTAATTGTACACAGCACGATATTATGTGTTCATCTTTCATACGCTTTCTTGTACAAACGCATAGAGTTTGGCTTTAGTTTCTTATCTGGATGTTTGAGTTTGTAAATATGTTCAAATATTAACATGCTGGCAAAGGCTATAGGTTGAACAAGTCTTTACTTTGTTGGGCTATATATATCATCAATACATTTAAGAGAAATAACCTAATAATCCTACAACATGGTCTCTTAAGTTTGCATGGTGAAACATTTTGTCTCGGTTCGTCACGCCAAGACGGTACTGTCGTCTGCAATACATTAACATGTTATATACAGTCCGTGATGTTGCCTGGCAGAATATCGTTGATACGTGGTTAGGGATAAGGAAACTGGTCTAGTCTTTACGTCTGCCATTTTGCCAAGTATTCGCAAATTAAAGCTGAAGAAAACAAATTATAGCTCCCAATATTAAACACAATTTCAGAAAATGAAAGGCTTGTAGTCTTCAAGAAGTAGAGTAGCTGTACAGAGTCATCTAGGCATACTAACTGTGATGTATAAGTAGAAAGGAAAATACTGCAAAAAAGGGGTTCCTTTAAGGTTCGTTTCTGTGAAGATGGACCCCGAATGTATGATAAGTCGTCGCATGGACACAAAGGGCATGCAGTAGACACTAACCTATCATAATCAGCCGAGGAGTAAATCATGTCCAAACTTAACCATGTTCGAACTCGAATTGGGATATACAAGCCGATCGGCGAGCCAAAGTAGCAATAACCAACGTCACGAAACCGAACATAACTAGAATTTCAACGGAAACGAATTATTTAAAGTTATATAAAGAGGGTGGAAAGACACAGTGAGAAATATATATAGATTATTTTGCCAGCTTCGGCATCTGGCGCAACGTTGAATTATAATGTAAATAATTTCCCTTATGATTTTTTTTAATATTTTTTATTTTTTACACTCACTCTTATTTAATCGCGAGTGAAAAAGAAAGAAAGAAAAAAAATTGACTTCAAACTGTGAAGCAACGAGCCCTTTTAGCCTCGGGCTCCGGGAGAAGAATGGCAACAGCTAACGGGTGCGCACGGCAAGCGGATTACCATGATTCGATTTTACCAGCTAACGGTATAGTTAGCTTCTTCTGTACTTCTTTATTTTCTTTCTCTCTTTCTTTCTGTTTTTTTTTTAAATTAACTCCTCCAGAGTCTAATTCTGCGTCTTGTAACGGACTTTTTGAAGTTTGCTTAACTGAATGAATCATGGATGTGTGAAGTGTGATGAAGCTATTATACAGGCCAAGGCGTCGGCCAAAAGCTAAGAGAAGCGTAAATTAAGTGGCGCAAAAAATCACAAATTTCTCCTCCTGATTTTCCTTGATTAAACAGAAGCCTTAAAGACGATAGTAATAGGATGAACGTCACAGCAGGTTGTCAAAGAGTTGGGTCAGGTTAAGATAGGCGGCAAATGGGGAAAAAAACCCAGTAAATTTCCCCCTTTTTTCTCTCTTTTTTTTATAAGAAATGTGCAGACAAATTAGGCGATTGACGCGTTGGCACTCGTCACCACGAGGCGCTCAGAGGAGAAAGCGGGTGTAAAAATATAAATCTAATATTTATCGTAATTTGTTTGAGAATTAACAAAGAAAGTCATTAAACAGCTCCACAAAAAAAACTAGACCACAAACAGAAGGTGGGACCAACTAAATGGGATTAAAGTCAAATATAAATCCCATTTATACCAACCAGGGTGTGAGCATTTTGCTGGTCTGGTTTTTGCTGATGCTTGTTGTTGTTATTATTAATGAAGAGCTTAGTTTGTAATCCGGTCACAAGCCTCCCAATGTTGTAACTTGTCACGCCGGAGGGTACGACGGATTAAAAAAAACAATGCCAAGCCGCTCCTGGCTAATTGTTGGAGGAATAGTTGGATTTAATAAATGAGGAAGATAACTACTTATTTCTTACATTTATATATAACTGAATTCATCTGATCGTCTGCATTTTCCATCATAAAACACTTACGTTACGCTACGTACGGTATATCATGAAATTATCGTCGATGGTTATACTTTACTCTACCAGACTATACGCCTGATAAAATACGCAGAAAACAGACAATTAATATTAATTAAGAGTAATCAATTGGGTTTAATCAAGGAATTACATTTTCATCTCTCTTATTTTCCCGTAAGAATCATTTACTGATAGTGCTGGGTACCAGGAGGTACCGTAGCTCGTCATCTGAGGTAAAAAATGTTCGCGAGATTCCATATTTTAGCTCTTGTTTCTATATAACTCAATATATTATTAAAATCTAAGTAGGACAGTTATATCGTACCGGTAATACTCAAAGACAGGATGGTACATGATTATAACTTCCATCAAACGTAAGTTAGTTTTTTTTTTACTATAACAACAATATTATATTATGAAGGAATTAGAGGGCGTGCTACCCTCACGCTACTGCTCAAAACAATTACCAGCTTTGTACTGTGAAACGAGAGTGCTATTGCGGCCTATGGGGTTTACTCGACTAGAAATAATCTACTCGTCTTGCAAGTTCATCTTTGATTTCCAGCCCCAAGCTCGGAACTAATCTAAATCATGGCCAAACCTAAGAACAAATCTGACCTTGGCATTCCGTTCGTACTTGCAATAGCCCGAGTCCTCGGCTTCGGAATCAAGCGTAAATGTTTAAACTTTTTTTATGTAATGCTTACGGCGCTGCTAATGTTCTTGCTCTAAGGAAAACGGCTGAGTAGGTAAGACTAGCCGCGGTCGCAACCTCGAGTATTTCGGAGCCCCGTAACTCCATCGCGGGCGGTGAGTGGGTGAAGAAGCGTTCTATTACCAAAACTTTATCTGGAGGGCAGACTTTATTTTAACTAACGAACTCTTAATAACGTCTATTGACAAACAGCCCCAGAGCTAAGTTTAAGTAAAAGAGCATGATTTTATCCTACCTAATTCTTTGGGATAAACAGGTAAAACCTCAACGAAGAGAGTCGGTTATGAACCCGGGGCAAAGGGAGCTTTTTATCAACGTGCCTTTGCAGAACTGCTACAGGGTGGGAAGAGTACAATTGTAAGTAAGATAGAGTTTCTTCAGCATGCCAAAAAAAAGGACAAAGTTTACAGAGAAAACCGTTAAAAATGGACTAGGTTTAAGTTAAGGTTTAACATCTACGACATAATATGTGTTGTCATGACAATTTGATAAAAGCTGTTTGCTTCGGGGATCGTAAATCGAGAACAGCTTCGAGTAAGTACATATATTCAAAACTAAAAGATGGTAATTTGGGAGTGAAAACATGCATCATATCTACGGGCAAAATTGCTGTACTTGCAGTCTATTTCCAAGGCTATAGCAAACGATTAAATGACAAAAGCATACCAGGAGGGCTTGTTGTTTTAATCACCTAGGATTGAATAAACCAAGTAATAATGTTCATGAATATATTAAGCAGACCTTTGAATAGAAAGGTTATTTTCGTTCAACGCTAGTACGTAAAGATGGGGACAAGTTTCAAGTTTTAAGTGAAGAATGGACGAGAGTTATACCTGGTAAGGACGGAGGTGAAGTTTAATTTCTCAATTTGTTCTTAAAAAAAACAAAGCAAAAACGAAAAACGAAACTTAACAAAAATAAGTCTTAATTTAAGACATTTCGCTTCCGTGCATACTCTAAATCTTGATTAATCTACGTTTTTAATTGTTTTATTAATACGGTAAATGTGACTAGGGGGTAGCCAACTTTTATGTAAATATTTCTGGGGATGCCAAATACCAAAATCCAGCACGTATATTTGGGGAGCCTGACAGAGATTTGCAGGTTTTTCCCCCCAAAGCCCTTCCCTGTGGCTAACACCCCTGTTTGTGACGTGGTAATGGCTTTCTTTTTGTTTTACATTTAACATTGGAAGCCAAATGATAACGGTAACCCACGAGGCTCAATTTTGTTTCTTTTACGACTTTCTTGGAAAAAACAAAATTTCTCCTCATATGAGCCATGCCATTGCTGCCTCTGAATATTCAAGGAAACGAGCAATGGATTATATTTGCTCGAAATATTTAATTACTATTATTTGTAAGGCCTTGTTTAACCCGAAGCCTTTTTAAATTTCAATACAGTGTTTTTATTCGAACCTAAAATTCGTTAGAAGTGCTAATTCTTTTTTTCGAGCTAGTTTTAATAAATCTGTTAAGCGATGTAATTCTGTTTGACGGAAGTTAGGTGTCGTGCGCATGGGCACTACAACGAAAGAAAAAAAACGGTTTGTAATTTCCAGTAGACAAAGAATAATTAATAATTAATAATTATTATTTTGATTGGTTAAGCACGGATTTTGGTGGTAAAATTGAGTCTGATATAATGACTTATTTTAATCTTTTGGAAACTCAGGTGTAATGTTCATTTCTCATAAAATTGAATGGAATGTTTTCTGCAGATATAATTCCATTTACTATAATAATACCTGTTCTTTAAGTTTATGCGTTGCGGTACTAATTAGACGGTTTGAATTTGAGTATTTAAGAAAATATTCACAAGAAAGACCGGTGCGCTCTAAAAATAAAACTCTCTTTAAACTGAATGACGATTTCAGGTTTATCACGAAAAAATCTTGCCAAGAAAGAACTTCAAAGAGCTCCAAAGCAAACAACGCTTCGAGGTCGTATTTTTTCACACGTGAAAATATTCCTCTTAATAACTCTGTTTCACATTATTCTTCAATGTTTTCAATGGGCGGGGAAAAAACAGACTTTTATTATTTGGCTTATAACGTCACGGAAATTTGTTATCGCATTCCACCCGGTCCCTGTGCTTGACTTTATTTTGTTTTCCCTTCTCGAGAATTCGGCAAAAAAATAAATAGAATACAGTCTAACGTGCATTGCTGTCTGTTAAGAACCTCAGAAGTGGTATCCATGTACTAATTACTTGGCAAGTATTTTTTACCACCCCCCCCTAACATGGCCACGGGGTTCGTGATCCTATCGTGACGTCAGAGATTCGCTAAGGGGGGTGAACGCACAGTTAACTTCAACGCCGTCTGAGGTCAACAACCGTCGGGTCACATAGAGGCATATCGCACGTACTTCGTGTCCTAGGCTAGCTTTCTTCTTTTCCTTCTTATTTTGATATTATCGCTTAATTTAAAACGTTCCGAGTTTGGGAAAGTTCACGAGGACTATTATATCAGCCTGTCCCTGATGTCAGGAGAATGTTATAATGTAATGGTACCCTACGAGAGGAACGCTCCGAGCCCCGAAAAACGGGGGAAAGCAATACTCAGAAAGGTTAACTGATCTAATGGCGATGCGGGTAAATCTGTTTCCATTGCTGCTGGTTTTTCATTTCCGTAGCGACTTTCAGTCTTAGGGAAAGTGGTAGGCAAATTCGACAGCGATTGCTGCGTGAAAGGGAAATAAAAACTGACAGGAAATTGACCCAACTTGCTGTCGGTCACACCCATCCTCTCGGTGTGACAGACAACTATATACCGTACTACGACGAAAGACACAAATGAACTTATAGGAGATGATTGCGTATTACACTGCCGAATTAAACGTATTGTTAAAGAAGAAGGGGAAAAAAACACTACCCAAGGAAGACCATGCATGGGCACGAACTCTAAACAAAGTCAGCATATCCCTCAGCTATAGACTTAAAAAAAATACGGTACCCTAGAATGAACCAACCCAAGTAAGAACTGCATTTAAATAGGCTCCACAACCAAGCAGCGGAAGCACATTTCAAGGGCCCCATCACGTCAAACTGATACACTACCCAGCCCCAATCCTATATGTCCAACGGACTGTTAAGACATTTGGCGAGTGTAGTGTCACGCCAAAGAGATACACTACCCAGCCTCAATCCTATATATCGGTCTGACTGTTAAGACATTGGGCGAGTGTAGTGTCACGCCAAACAGATATACGGTACTACCCAGCCCCAATCCTATAGGCCTATGTCCATCTGACTGCTAAGACATTTGAGCGAGTGAGTGTAGTGTCACGCCAAACAGATATATTTCCCAGCCCCAATCCTATAGGCCTAGGCTATATCCATCTGACTGTTAAGGCATTTTGGCGAGTGAGTGTAGTGCCTGGAGGACATCAGCATCATACACAGATTGTTATCCAAGATATGAAGGATCGGCGGAAACTGTACATCATATATAAGTTGGGAGAATTTATGACATGTGATTTCACAAACATTATTCGCCTGTCGTAAACGTGTAAGGTGGTAACTGGTAATACGATACCGTAGCCTATATATTGATGGCATAATACCGACTACAGACGAGTAAACTACACGTCGACCATTCAACGAACATTTACGAACATTCACGAGTTTAAAATGCTACAATTAAAGCCAAATTGAAATAGAAGTTAATCTCGGATCGGTCATTTCGAGGCTTACAGACGTCATTTACCTGTATCGGAACTATATACCAGTCATTCTCCTTGTGATGTTTAATTAACGAGGAATGTGTGTAATGAGGCGAGACCCACGCAGAGAAGGCCAAACGGGTCCCTACGACGGTTCAATCGCGGTCATTGGCGATATTTGAAAGGTCAATATCCTCCCGTCACGTCTCTTGTCATTACTAGGTGACATCAATTTTTCATGTAGTGCTATATGTTCCGATACACACATATGCCTATCTCTCTAAAGACGCGCAGTAATTGGTTAATGAGATTTAAAAAGTCTCGGATAAAAACACCGACGAAAATCCGAGAAATTTTATACGAATATTATACGTTCCGATCGAGCCTCTGAATGGGACATTAAGTTACCAGCGATCTCTGCAGCAATTTACCAAATGGAAGTATGGTTCGCTATCTAACAAGCCTAAGCTTAACATTTTTTATCCGAATGCCGGCTAGTGAATTGCTAGTGATTCGATTAGGCCCTATCAATCCTTTTTCGGATAATTCGGTGATTCGATTAGCTCCCAACACGTGGTGGAATCCGACACGTTTGGTTTGGTAATTAGTTTTCTTAAAAGAAGGTCCCCGTGTAAAATAAGGTGAATGCTAATTTGTCTTATGGACGGAGTTGTTGATTGCACTTACTCGCCAATCAACAACAAAGCCGCACCAAATAAAATAACAATAAGGTAAGTAAAGAACAATGGAGTCGCTGGAGTGTGAGACAGGAGGTTTTGTCTCGGCGAGAAGGGGGGGGGGGCACTGTATGACCACCCCCTAGCTGTCAATCACAAACTAGGTGAAGCAACGTTCCCGAAGGTTTTCATTTGAGAACGACGTATAACGTCAATATAACGTTATTTTGTACACCCAAATAGACGTTACTAAAACGTCATCCGATTATTTTTTGTGCCTTAAAATTAAACATAAAATTGATGTAACCTTCTTTTTTCTAAAGTAACAACCTACACACAACCTTACAGCAACGTTGAATTATCTTTTTTTGCGCGTTAAAATTCGTATGAAATTGATACAACCTTTTACCCAGAGAGCTTCCGAATGTAAAAAAAACCCCACTACATTTACAACAAGATTGAGGACCTGATCCTGTGCAACCCCAAATCTATATCCAGGGCCAGATTAGCTATCCCCCCTCCACTGTAGCATATGTTATAAAAGGGATCCTCCAAAATACACATAAATCACATAAAAAACACATAAATCGACTCCCCACATTATGTATAAAACAAGGGACCAAAAGTTCACCAATCACATGTCAACTGTTAATGATAATAATAATGTTAGATTCCTCATTGTACCGGTAACCCTCACAAATCTACCAAATATATATTGAAGATTCACAGCGATACTAAGCATTCATAGCGGTGCATGCAGTTCCTTCCACACAACCATACCGTAAGTGAATAACCTAGGCCTACGGTCTCGACATGACGCAACATTTTCACAAAATACTTAATTAAGAACAAAATAATAACAGCAAGTACACAAATGTATTCTTTGTGAGACCCTAATCGAGGATCTTTCTATAATCTAGGGATCGGACCCTAATCTATGGATCTGACCCTAATCTATGAATCTTACCATAATTTTGAGATCTTTCTATAGTCTTGGGATCTTACCATAATCTTGGGATCTTCCCCTAATCTAGGGATCTTACCCCTAATCTACGGATCTGACCCTAATCTATGGATCTGACCCTAATCTATGGATCTGACCCTAATCTAGGGATTCTGCAGACTCAGAAAATGGTTTCTCCATAGATAATTCCTCTGGAATTGTGGTGTCTATTATGTAATATACAATAATTGTGAATTATGTAATATGGGAATGGGACAGTGAATTACTTTTCCGCGTTGTCCGGTGTTAGATAAAGCCCACGTTCTTTCTTAGCAAAACAGTCTGGCTACACATTATGTGACACTACACTCGTCCGATCACATGTCCGGTCATTCCAATCTAAATTGGATTAGTTTAGCCGTCGATGGCTGCCGTGGCATATGTTATCCATGTGTATGATACGAGTATAGGATGAATATCAGTGGGTACACTTCAAAGAAAAATAGATTCACCAGGGATTGGAACTATAAACGGCTCAATAGTGGTACAAACAATCATAGGTTCATCAGGATTTAAGCTAGGAACAGCTTAATAGTGGTACAATCAATCATAGGTTCATCAGGGACTGAAACTAGGAACAGTTCAATAGTGGTATAAACAATCATAGGTTCATCAGGATTGAAGCTAGGAACAGCTTAACTGTGGGTCAACAATCAGAGGTTGATCAGGACTGAAACTAGGAACAGTTCAATAGTGGTATAAACAATCATAGGTTCATCAGGACTAAAATTAGGAACAGCTTAATAGTGGTACAAACTATCATAGGTTCATCAGGGACTAAAACTAGGAACAGCTCAATAGTGGTATAAACAATCATAGGTTCATCAGGGACTAAAACTAGAAACAGCTCAATAGTGGTATAAACAACCATAGAACAGTTTGCAGGTGTGGCGTCGAAGTATCGACAGACAGAGAGCTATAGTCGTCGGCTGACGGTACGTCAAGTGTTTATCAAACCGACAGCCTCGGTTACAAACTTACAGACCGTTTGGGTAACACGCTCGGCCCCTCTAGCAAGAAAACACTAACAATTGGCAATCATGGATACAGACCGTCCTGTATGAATGGAAACCCCTCGAAGACAGAAACATTATAAGCCTGATTATAATAATGTCTGATCGCTCAAGGAACTCTTTGGAAGTTATTACAGTTTGATATTGCTGGCTGATATATAAAGCAACTATAATAGTCCTCGTCGGCCTCTGAAGGATAATAATTATATGTAACGACAAGGGTTTATCCGGCGTTCCGTGAAAAGAGGGCGCAACCGATTCATGTAAGGTGCACCTGCCTACTTATGCCACTATAGTCCCATAGGGGGTAACGACCGAAACCAATACATTGACTTTCTTCCAAAAACAGAAATCGTTTTTTTTTATTATGATATATATATATATACATATATATAT